>CM035223.1:12386257-12420494 GCA_020233015.1 Callinectes sapidus | reverse complement strand
GCGACAGACAGAGGAGGTTGAGGGGAATGCAAGTGGCGAGGACTGACTTACCGTGGCGAGCGTCAGGTATTCGTCTCCCAGTTCCAGCTTGATCCTCCTGAGATGCCCCGTCATACTGGAGCACGGCCCGCACCAGTCGCTGTACACGTCCACCACTGCCAGGGTTGGGTTGGCTGGAGTTACGACAAGACAAACCTCTGTGTTCTCTGGCTTTCAGTGTTGGCTTAACTGACTGAGCTCCAGTATATGTTATTCTGCGTATCTAGTTATGTGTTGTTGAATTATTTACGTACATATCTGCTTGAATGTCTATCTATCTGTCTATCTATCTATCTATCTATCTATCTATTTATCTATCTTTCTATTTTTTTTCTTATTAAAACAATCTGGACTTTTTATGGGAATTCATGGCTAAAGGAGATCACCTAATATAGACCTCCTATCTGAAAGCCCACCCACTTGGGGACCATTACCCCGAGTGGACGCCCAATCCCCACTCAGACCGTAGTCAGGATTTGAACCCATGCGCTCAGAGATCCCAAGGCCCCCAGAGCGCAAGCGGTTCCACTGTATCTATCTAGCCATCTATCTATTTATCTATCTATTTATCTAGCTAGCTTATCTATCAATCTATTCACCTATACTAACAGTTCACCAGTACTCCCAATCATTCATTCCTTTCTGTGGTAAACTCTGGAGGAGTACCTACTTCTATATTAACAATTCACAGTGACTTGATTTTGAGAGGGAGAATTCAAGACGTTTCTCCCTGTATTTTGGTTAACTCTTTGACCTTTAAGAGGACTTGCAAATAGACGGACTTTGTATTTTCATCGTTTTTGTTGCCCTTCACCAGCTTCCCTCTCTTACATAACAAAAAACACGAGTCTATCTATCAATCTGTATTCAACCATTAGTTCATATACTTATAACTATATCTAAGGTCCGTATTCTTAAACACTGCACTCTCACTACAACAATATTCCAAGATCACAGAGACGAGTACCCGGGTTTTCAAGACGGTTCCTCCTTAAAATAAACTAAAAATATTGTTTCTCCCTAAAATAAAACTAGAAATATTGCCAATCCATCACCAAAACCATAAAAAAATACCCTTATAAACATGACTACCTTAACTAGACTAGAGCCTTTGGAAAATAGTGATGATGAGAGAGCAGAGTGTTTAAGAATACGGGCATAATTACCTACTTATTTTCTCCCACCCATTTACTTGCACCACATACCCACCAATCTGCCTCCTCCACTGCCCTACCTACCGCCCACCAGTCAGCCCGCCTCACCCAGTATTCCCGGTCGTTTGCAAGCATTGGCCCAGTCCTTGTCACTGTCCAGCTCAATCAACAGCTGCTGCGCCTCCGCCTTCTTCCGCGCCGCCATCTGTTGGTCTTGCTGTGGTGGTGGTGATGGTGGTGGTGGTGGATGTACAAAGATAATGTCAAAAGACGAAGGTTACACTAGTTTCAAAGCGCTCACACACACATACACACACACACACATACACACACACACACACACACACACACACACACACACACACACACACACACACACACAGTGGGCAGGTGTGGGGCAAGCAATTAGTGGATTACGAAACTAATCTATTTCTATAACTACATTATTTGCCTTTCAGCTCATTCCTTTGTTTTATGGCTATTATTATTATTATTATTATTATTATTATTATTATTATTATTATTATTATTATTATTATTATTATTAGCATTATTGTTGTAGTTATCATTATCATTATCACATTTATTACTATTGTCATCATCATAATTATCAACGTCATTATCATCACTATTTTTATCATTCCCAACTATAACATGCAGACAGACAGACAAACAGCACTATTCATTCCCGCTACATGACAAATCAACAATCACCACTAACTTCAAACTCACCTGAATTAAACAGAGAGATTACATCCATTTTTTACCCTGCACTGAAATCCCCTTTATTTCCCCGCCCGTCAATGTGTTCCTCGGCGGCTTAAAGAATCAGTGCCATAGGAACAATACAATACACATCCTGTATTTTAAAGGGCAGGATTTTCAGTGTTGTGACTTTACTGTGTGTTTCCGGAATCTCTTCAATAAGGTGTGTGATAGAAAGGTATTACACACACGCGCACACCCACACACCCACACGCACACACACACACACACACACACACACACACACACACACACACACACACACACACACACACACGGACACATCATATATTAATAATCCATGCATCATTCTTGTTTTCCTTCTTTCATCTATTTTTCCTCCCTTTTCTTATTTTTGTTCTATATTTTCCTTATTCCTCCTTTTTTTTTTATGCGAAGGATACGGAAGTGAAATAAATTAAAACCAGTAATGCGAATGTGGTAAGTGTTGATGGAAGTAATGTTCTCTCTCTCTCTCTCTCTCTCTCTCTCTCTCTCTCTCTCTCTCTCTCTCTCTCTCTCTCTCTCTCTCTCTCTCTCTCTCTCTCTCTCTCTCTCTCTCTCTCTCTACCCTTCATATTACATTCCACATTCCAAACACGTAATAATAAACCACCTAACCATATATCAATTTCACGCGCATTTCCCATACATTTCACCTGTACTCTCCCTCCATTACCTGTAACCCTTCCGACCCTCACTGCCTTTCCCTTCCCAACAGGTGAGTGTGGAGAGGAAGGAGTCTTAATTCACCTTCAACCCCGCAGTAATTGATAGAGTTAACCTGCGCCGTGTGGTAACTGGGGCGGCAAAGGTATGTGAGTGAATCAGTACATACGGAAGGGTCACTCCTGCATGCGTGGAGTGTGTAGTGCAGAGAATTGGGGATGAAAAAAGCTGGTTGGAGTTCAGTGCACCATATTCATAAACGCTTTGGTTCGTATTCAGAAACTCTTTGCTTTCTCACCACGACTATTTTCCAGAGACACATTGAAGATTAGTGGTGTTTTCAAGAGTGTTTCTCCAGTTAATGATGTTTAAATGTTGTCCCTCTGCCTCTAGAAAAATAAAGAACCTTAGAAAGACCCGTGTCAGTTTAGATAAAGCCTTCTGAAATAGTGGAGGTGAAGCACAGAAGTGTTTGAGAATACGAGCCTTTATCTCACCGTGACTACTTTGAAAGGCCACAGTGATGGTTATTTGTGTTTTCATGGGTGTTTTGTTTGTTAGTAGCGCAGAATGTTTGTTAAATTATCATCTAAATTACGAAAACATCCTTGAAACCTCGTCGTAAAGCATATTTGTTAAATTATTGGTGAAATCATGAAAACTCCCTTGAAAACTACCAGTACCTTACATTAGAGACTGTTTAACTATCGTTGTAAATTTGAAAGGACCCTTAAACTTCAATAATCTCCAGTACAGCTTGTTGAGATGTAATTTTCATCATGTGAACCGCAATAACTTCAACTATAGCCTTTTAAATTATCATAGAATCATGACGTCCTTGAAAACCTCAATAACCAATTCATTTATTATCCTGATCATCAAAACACCCTTGATAACGACAATATGTTTCACTCCTGCCTGTTCAAAGCAGTCAAGATGAGACCCCAGAACGTTTACGAAATGCAGCTCCAATATTATCCTAGAATTACTCACGTCTCACTTTTGGCTCAGATTTCGGGGAGTTTAAGTAATTTTGCATGCTTCATTATTTTATACTGGCCAATACCGTCACCAGAGAGAGAGAGAGAGAGAGAGAGAGAGAGAGAGAGAGAGAGAGAGAGAGAGAGAGAGAGAGAGAGAGAGAGAGAATGTCCGTGCCAGTCATGCTACGTTAAGATAAATAGAAGTTAATATGACATCAGTAACTTTGCTAATTAATGAAGCTTATTGATTTACTTGCCTGAAAAGAGTAATGTTGTGGAGTGAGAAATACGAGAGTAATTCTGTGAATAATCTATCAGTTCTGCGTAATACTGTATTGTAACGAGTGTGATCGAGAGGTGAGTGGTCGACAGACAGAAACAAACAAACACACAAACAGCATGCACATACAGTATATATATAAAGATTATACGCAGATATTAACTCCACTCTTAGTTACAAAATATCTGTTGAAAGGAATTAAAACGAGATTAAACAAACTGCAATAGTAGAATTATAGTATATACAGGGTGTTATAATATATGTATATACAATTTGATTACTGATGTGTGAATAAAGAGAGTATTAATGACTTAGGTTCTTAAATCCCACTGATTCATTTTAATGCTTGGATTATAACTGAATATACAAAATAAAATATTACGGAGAACATTTTTTTCTTGCATGAATAAAGGGACAATATAAATGACCAAGTTATCATATACTGTACCACTGATCTTTTTGATTGGAGGAATGTGTTTAGATTTACAGGAATTATCTGATATCTCTCAATTTACAGTAATATTGAAGTTATCCTTACTAACACTAATGGGAGAAGTTGTATGAGGAAAATTTGAAGCATCTTAAGTGACCAAGTTCTTCCATAAAGCTAAAAAGTTTTTTTTTTCAAGACTTGGATTATTGAGGAGTAGATTAGGAAAAGCTGTAACTACACTCACTTTATCACCGAAATATTGAAGTTACTCAGCAAACTCAATGTGACTAAATCTATGGAATGGAACTGCACTTTTAGGCTTTGTGGGGAGCCATTTATTTAGACCTTTTGGTAGACTACATTGGCTTTGTTGTATCTTATATGTAGGATATGAAGGATTTGATCAAGTGAAGAACTACTTTCTCAATCTGTGGGTTACGAATTTATTTGTTATTCCAGCATACAGTTATCCTTATATGGGAAGAGGTGAAAGGAAAACACAGTGGAAGGGAGTGGAGTTTATTTTCAGACTGGTTTCGCTGATGACTTCTTCAGGAGAACCATCAGCGAAAACTGTAAGAAAATAAACCATTGCCTTCCACTGTGTTTTCCGTTCATTTCTTCCCCACAGCCTTTCTAAATCTCTATACAGTTATCATTATAGTTTTATTATTGGGCGAGTTTTTGGTAGTTCTATTATAGAGATTACTTCATTATATTCTAAAAGTCTTTAGAAGATTTAGTCAAGTTAATAAGTATCTTTCTATTTACTCGTGTCTTATAAGTGATGAGTTACGGCAATTACGTATGTTATTCTGTTGTCAGGAAATAGCTGGTGATTTGGCGAGACTTGGAGCATTGGATGAATCGGTACACTTTATATGACACTTTTTGTAGCTCCTGCTCCGCCTTTTTTAAACATTAATGATCACACTCTCTATGATAAACTATGAGGGTTGACTTTCAAGGATGATCTCTATGGTTTAAATATACAAGACCTACATATTCATTTTTGTGTTCATTGGATACAACTTCAAAATACTGAGATGTAAATAATTTAGTTACCAGGTATCCGTCACTCCTCGTATATTATTTAAATTCAGTATGAAAAAAGTACATATTTCATAATGATCCCGCGGTTTTCTTCTTTTTTTCTTTCTTTTTTCTTTCTTTTTATGTGGGAAAACATGAAGACACTGAAATGAAAACCCTGAGCTTGGTATTCAGAAACGCTTTGCTCTCTCACCACTACTTTCCAAGACCAGAAAGATCATTAGCGGGTTTCCAAGAGTGTTTTTCCATCTAATGTAGAAATCTTATCAATCTTTCACTAGAGCCGTAAAAACACCTTGGGAAAACTCGTGTATATTTGACTAAAGCCCTTGGAAATTGTGGAGGTGAAGCAAGGAAGTGTTTGAGAGTACAAGCCTGAAATTTAAGACCCTTAGTCGTCCACGCGTCAGTTACTCAGATTCTCTTTATCGTGAAAAGTATGAGATAAGTATCAAAGCAGCACCTTGTATATACATTATTAACAAAGTGATTTACTACTCATATGGTAATAATTTAGCAAAGAGATACGAAGATATAATTTGTGCTACACTACTACACGTTTCAAAGTCCGTTGTATTGACGACGAGACCAATGAAGAAGAGTGCGTTAAGGATCATAACAACGCACTGCAGTCCTGTTCCCATCTAGGATAGCCTCGGCATAGCGGGACACTTCATCCCCTCTCCCTTCCACCCATGCCTCGCCCCCCCCCCCCCCCCCGCCACTCCCCGCTCCGCCACGCCACCACCACCACCACCACCACCACCACCACCGGACGTAATCAGGTCTAATGGGTTTCCCGGTCAATTAGTGCGAGTGTCAGATTTCACATGTGTAGCAATCAGGTTTACTCTCACCTGCGTGCTTATAATGTCCATCCCTTGTCTGTCCCTATCTGTCTTTTGTTCTGTCCTTCTCTTTTTTTGTATCTCTGTGTTTCTATCTCTTTCCGTCTGACTATCTGTATTTCTCTTTGACTTACTCTTACTTCCAATATTCATTCCTTGTACCCTTTTGTCTGTCTTTTTTGTTCTTTTTTTTCTTCTTCTTTTTCTATCTTTGTGTTTTTGTTTCTTTCTCTGACAATCTGTTTTTCTCTTTGGCTTATTCTCGTTTATACACTTGCAATATTCATTCCTTGTTTGTTTTTTGTCTGTCTTTTTGTCCTATGTTTCTCTGTTTCTGTATATCTGTGCTTCTGTCTCTTTTGTCTGTCTGCATTACTTTCTTAGGCTTATTTTCTTTTATTACTTACAATATCAATTACATGTTTATTTTTATCTTTGGTTCTGTCTTTCTCGGTTTGTGTGTTTGTCTGTTTGTGTTTGTATTTGTGTGTTTCTTGATACCCCTGTCTGTCTCTCTGTCAGTGTCTCTTTCTCTGGTTTACTCTCTCTTATGTACTTATAGTTTTCATTCTGTCTATCTTTGTCTTTGTCTCTTACTGCTCCTGTCTGTTTGTCCATTTGTGTTTTTGTCTTCTTTCTGTCTCTGTCCTTATCGGTCTATATGTTTATCTATCTACTAATTTATTCCGTTTTTCGCCCTTTCCGGTCCGTTTGTGTTTGACTGACTCTATTCATGTCTGTCTCTTCTTTGCTTTCCTCTGTCTTGGTGTTTCTGTCTGTCACTGTCTCTATCCGTCTGTCTCTCCCTGTGTCTTTCAAGTTACCCTCCTTATTGAGACTGTCTCACCATCTCCTCTGCACAGTTTGTGAAAGCTTTTGATTTTATGATTAGTATTTGTGTATTGCTGTTGTTAAAGAATATTGTTATTGTCAAACGATCACTTTGTATGTGCGACGTGTAGGTTGGTGACGTGGTACTCTGTCGACCTCACCAACTCAAAGTAGTGGCGGCCGCTCTCCACTCTGGATAGGTAGGCTCGCCGGCTGTGATAGATTAAGTGGGAATTTTGGTGATACTTTTGCGTGTTTGTGGGAGCAACACTTTCGGTGATTAGTGTTCGCTGTTTGCAATGAAGCGTTGTAGCATTATTTAATGTGATAAATTAAATGTTTTTGGTGAGTGTGTTTCATGATCTACGGAAATTGTTATGACTGTGTTGTTACAGTTGTACTATCTACGTGGATTACTGTTTCATGTGGTATAATAACCATTAATGTTGGTATTGCGTTGCAGCGCTTGGGTAACTTGGGGTCACGGCTTTGATTATTATTGGTGTTCGCTGTGGAGTACGGCTGCATGGCGCATTTCACCAGTGCGATGTAGCGGAGGCACTGTGTGAGTTTATGTTGTTTATATGTAATGATGCATATATCATACATAGTGAAGTATTTCTATGAATAATTTACTGAATATTGGTGATAGTATGTGCTGTGTTCTCTCGATAGGGTGATAAGAGTTGTTACTGTGGTGTAGGTGTTGGAATATTATGGGAGCGTTGGGATATTAGTTGGGTAATAATTCCATTTATTATTGTGTACCATTGTTGACAGGCTGGCCCCTACAATAAAGAGTGTTACCGCCAGTGTCATCTTCCATCACCTGGTGAAATATCCCCACTTACCTCTAACCTTCCTCCTGCCAAGTCATGCACCTCCCCAAATGTCCTGACCTGCACTATTCCATTATCTACATTGTAAGTGCTGCCGATGCACCAAGAGTTACCGAAAGGGACGGGATTTGTACCAGTAATCTGTTATTCACTAAGTCATGACGTTTAATGATGGTATTCAGAAACGCTCTGCTCTTTCATTACGACTATTTTCAAAGACTATACAGTTGACTATTCGAGTACTTAAATGTGTACTTGTTAATAATGTATGAATATAGTTCGTTTGCCTCTTAAAAACAAAAAAATACGTAAATTAAAAATCTATGACTTCAACTGTAGTGCTTTGAAAGTAATCAGTATGTGATCACACAGAAATGTTTCAGAATACGGTTATCAACATGCACAGTTCATGACCATGCGAGGATATGGTAGATGGGAACGGACTGTTGACAACACCAAGCTGGGTTATAACAGATTAACGCTCTACGGCACGTGTTATGAAGTATTGTTTAGGTCATCGGCGCCACCGTGCAACAACCGTGTAACTTTGGCTCTACCTGGCACAGCGATCACTGGCGGTTCGAACACGCGTCTCTGCTGCTCTGAAAGTTTGGGGAATGGTTTGATTATGTCTACACAGAGGAGCACTACTAGAAACAATAGAACTATAGGGTGTATTAGCTCGTTGTACCTGTACAAGACAGAGGATGTCTACTTAAAAAATGCACTGCTTTAAGGAAAAGACTTCTTTGGATTGTACAGCACAGGGGAAAATTATTGGATAAAGTGCAGGTAACTAAGCTACTTAGAAATTACGGCAGTTTACAAAAGATTTACTTTTTTTACATGAAGAAAAGTCTAAAGTTATTTATGAAAAAAAGTGTTTTATAAAAAAGTTAACTTTCTTTGTTGTACAGAAGAAACACTGAAAAATGCAGAAAGTTACTAGGAAATTACAAGAGTTATGAAAATTCTTTTACATAGAACTACGAGAAAAACTTTACTACCTCCATATGTACATAGAGAGAAAAGAACTACAAAGAAAATAAGCACTTTGAAGAAAGCCTTCACTGATGACTACACAGAGGATATTACTGCAGATTAGTACTTTATGAACAAGTTTACCCATTGTGGTTATGTAGAGAACAGAAATGATGGAGGAACAACACTGATGTCGTAAACAAACTGCCAGCCATTTTCTAAATTAATGACAAGGTAAAGAAAAATCTTAATTATAATTTTTCATAGAAACAGTCAAAGGGTTGAACTTAATTTTAGACCGTTCGTACTCTAGTCGTGAGAAAAAACATCAGTAGCAAGTCTTTGTTTTTTTTAAATAAAATAAAATAAAAAAACAGATAGAAACATATCTTATCTCATAATGATTTCCATATTAGATACAGACAGTTAGATTTCAGACAAGAGGCAACAGTACCAACAAACAGACTAGGAATATTTAATCTATAAAACAAACTTGTCGAAAAGAAAACATAAATCACTAGAAATGAACAACGAATAAGAAAACCGAATTATACCTTAACAACAATTAAACCAATCCAAAAGAGAAGAAATACATAGACTCCTTAAAAGAATGATACAGGGCAGTTTGCTTAGTAGGTTGACGGTGTTGCATGGTCTCACTGAAGCATGTTGGGGAGGGATTTACAGGTGAACCAATCTTTATTCACTTGCCTTCATTGTGGCGGTCTGCTGTATCGCTCCCTTGACGACCTGGTGACAGTCTGCCCGGTGTTACTCTAGGCGTGGCTCTTGGTGTTGCCTTTGGGGGTGTCAGTGGTTGGATGCGCTTCTTGTGGGCATTGCTTGGGATGTTATTTGAGGTACGTTACTTGACTGTGATGTTACTTATGGTGTTACTTGACTGTGATGTTACTTATGGTGTTTCTTGACTGTGATGTTACTTATGGTGTTACTTGACTGTGATGTTACTTATGGTGTTTCTTGACTGTGATGTTACTTATGGTGTTACTTGACTGTGATGTTACTTATGGTGTTTCTTGACTGTGATGTTACTTATGGTGTTACTGAAGGCTTGATTTATTAGTGAAGACTTGATAGTGATGTTACTTGAGTCTCATATGTGTTGTTACCTGTGAAGTTACCTTGACCTCGAGTGTCACGTTACTTGAGGTGTTACTTGAGTCTTTAACTGATCCTAAACTGTGATCTTTTCAGTGTAAAACTCTAATGATTTTTACCCATCAACATTAATTTCTCCTTTTTTTATCTCTTTCTTTTCTCTTTTCCTCTTTTTTTATCACCTTTCACACTCCACTTTCTCCCACTACTTTCCCTTGTGTCCACTCACTAATTCCACACGCTTATAGTCACCGTATTAATTCACCACCACTTCCTTCACTGGGAGGGCGAGGCTAATACAACACAGACACACATACAGACACACAGACACACGCACACGCCTTGTTGCGTAGTGGTTGCCATGGTAACGGGGACGCTGATGTTCATACTTGTTGTTATGATAAGGTGTGTGTGTGTGTGTGTGTGTGTGTGTGTGCTCTCTCTCTCTCTCTCTCTCTCTCTCTCTCTCTCTCTCTCTCTCTCTCTCTCTCTCTCACACACACACACACACACACACACACACACACACATACTGAATATCCTTTGCAATCTTATAATAATATACAAATGCTCCCACATTACTGTTTTACAACATTCCCTTGAAGTACCATTAAAAGAAAGAAAGTAATAGTAATAATTTCCATGATTCCTCTGTTCGTTTCTCTGAGCATAAATCTGTGTTATTGTTATGCCAAACACATGGTATTGTCTGTTGGTATTTTGTCGGCAGCACTGCGTCACTGTACTGTTGAATTACATACTTGAGAGAACATAAGAACATGAGAGAAGCTGCAAGAAGCATTCCTCTGAAGTGACTGCTGGCTGCTGTGGTCTCCCATTCCAACATAGAGCTTAAATACCACTGTTGTTGCATGAGTACAAAATGACACTAGGATACAGAGAGAGAGAGAGAGAGAGAGAGAGAGAGAGAGAGAGAGAGAGAGAGAGAGAGAGAGAGAGAGAGAGAGAGAGAGAGAGGTGAGGGGGAGGAAGAGGGAGAGACTACAGTGATTAATAAAAACAAAGAAAATAGTGTTATCTGCAGAAGTTCTGGTGGCAATAATAACAGTAATTGTAATTGCAGCAGCAGTTGTATAACTTGAGTAGCAGTAAGTTAGTAGTAGTCATAGTAAAGTTGATAGAAGTGGTAGCAGCAGCAGCAGCAGTAACAGGTATAATAACGTTCAGAATTGGTATTAGTAATGAATATAAAAGTCACTGTAGAAGAAATACTATCGAGTTAGTAGTAATAACCTTAGTAGTGACAGACAGCAGTAGGTTAGTAGCAACAACAGTCATGGTAACATTAGTGAGAGTACCTTGAATCATTTACTTTTCTAGCGGGAGCAGTAGCTAAAAATGCAGTCTCAGATGACATCGTTCACTCTCGTACTTAAGAACATGATATATGATTTAACGTTTCTTATTCAACCAGTCATGCATGTGCAGTTCCCCGTCACGATGTATCTGCTTCTCCTATTGACAATAGCCCATGCCTGGTACTTCCTTGTCTCTGACTGGGCAGCACTTCATTGTGACCGCACGATACAGAAGTCATCGCTAAGTTTTAGTACTGTAAATCTTGAACATGTCCATGCAAGACGTAGTTATAGACATCTAACGATTTATATGTCTCCAGTTTGTCTTTCGTGTAGGCGTTTTGTTTCTCTTTTAATTAGGTGTAAATGTCTGGCCATTGCAAGGTGGGCAGTCCTGTCAGTCGTCCATCCAGTGAGTGACAGTGTTGGGGTCAATGAATGTCGTTCTATCGGCCAAAGTCAACTTTCTGAAATCACACTCACGGTCCTGGAGAGTGAGCGTACCCACATATTCACTAAGATTTGCATTTTCCTCCTCCATTCTTGCAAAAACCGTCCGTTTTGTCTAGCATGCTGTAAAGATATGCAGCAACTACATACTCAATGATTCACTAAGGCTGGATTTTGTGCCCATTTCATTTCCTCATCTTTGCAGAGTTGGTGTGTCACGTCACATTCCTATTGAACAAAGGGATAAGGTAAGTTTGAGGTAGTCACACAGGCTGGTGAAGTAGATTCTCTCCGTTTTCTTTGACCAGATTTTCGCGTCCTGCTGCTGCCTGCTTGGAGGAAAAAGAAGTGAGAGAGAAGGGGGAGGAGGAGGAGGAGGAGGAACAACAGGCATTGAGTTATGTGTGTTTTTTCTCCAATAAGCTACCTACCAACATTACTTATTCACCGCTATACTTATTTATTAAATAGTTGTTTTATCCACCCTACTTGTCAATGCATCCTTTCTTCTGCCTACGTGTAAAGCCTATACTGAAGCATTTTCAGTTCGAACCTTTATTACTTTCAGAAGACTCTAGTTGAATTAAAGTTACACAACCTTTTGACCTTCCCTTTATGTTTCAAGTGACTGATTAACAATATTTCTCCCTCAACACCACGAAAAAACTCTCTTGAGAACGCGTGTGTTGATCTGTGTGGCCTTTAAAAATATTTAAACATTTAAACATTTATTTTTTTTTAAATTTGTTTAACAAAATGAGGAATAGAAAAAATAAATAATCTAAAACTCAGTTACCAGCCTATCTAAAGCTTTGCTTTTCAGGCAGAAACAGAAAAAAAGATTATCCTCAACTGACAACTAAAACTGAAATGATAGACAACTCATTAACTAATTAACTGTATTGCTTAAATACAGTATTTATGAAAAAAAATTTACATGCATTTTTTTCTTTTTTTTCAACTCTAGCAACAATGATAACAACAAAACTAAGTTTAGGAAAATACAAATGGATGTCATTATAAGATCAATATGGATAACAATGATAGTAATGAGAACACTAAGTAATAAAATAGATGATAATAATAATGATATCAATATTAACATAATAATAATAATAATAATAATAATAATAATAATAATAATAATAATAATAATAATATCAATTGAAAGTTATATTATTGATAACAACAATAACAACATCAACAACAGCAACAATAACAACCATGAGTGTAGTAGTAGGAGTAGTAGTAGTAGTAGTAGTAGTAGTAGTAGTAGCAGTAGTAGTAGTTATGACAGTAATAGCAATAATAATAATAAAGATAATAATAATAATAATAATGATGATGATGATGATGATGATGATGATGATGATGATGATGATGATGATGATGATGATGATGATGATGATAATAATAATAATAATAATAATAATAATAATAATAATAACCACAACAATAAAAACAATAGTAATAATGATAATGGCTATAATAATGATAATAAAATAATAATAACAGCAACAACAATAGTAGAATTGATAATAATGATAATAATAATAATATTAATAATGATAGTAATAATAATAATAATAATAATAATAATAATAATAATAATAATAATAATAATAATAATAATAATAATAATAATAGTGGTAATAATAAAACAATAATTTGTAAGGAATATTGATAGCAAAGGAGATTACAAATAGTACATGAAGAATAAAGTTAAATCAATAAGTGGACAATGTGTTTTTTTTTAGTTTATTTCTAGTTGTGTTTAGTGAGGGTGCATCTTGAATGTCTGGTGGAATAGTGTTCCATATTACAGGACCTAAATAATTTGTTGAGTGTCTAAACTTTGACAGACGGTGAAGGGAAAGTCTTAAATGATCTCAGTGGCGGGTGCTGATATTATGAGTTGGTTAGAAGTTGTTCAGTTCAGTCTTATTTGTATACACATAGACTATGAGGCTATTGCAAGTTTTGTTATATCATTCAGTTTTAATATTCTGGTTTGTTTGAAGAAGGGTTATGTATGCTTTAGGTAACAGCTATTTGTTATGATTCTGACTATTTATATTTCAATTGTAAATTGAGGGAAATTAGATAGATAGGGTATGTAGTGCACCAAATAGGGTTACGGTAGGTTAGTAGTGAATAGATATGGTCATAATAGACTGATTTTAAAACATCTTAAGGCATGTAATCTTTAATTTGATATAGTAAGGCTATGTGTCTAGAAATGTTTAGTGTTAGATTACTTGTGTGATGCTTGAATAGTAAAGAGTCATCATAGAGAACACGTAGGAATTTAACTGTATTTGTCGTAGGAGTTCATTCATTATTGATAAGTATATTTGGTAAGTTTATAATTCTCTTTGTTGTAAATAACATGTAGTAAGTCATATCAGTGTTGATTGTAAGTCTGTTACATAAGCACCATTTGTAGAGTTTATTTAGATCATTATTGGCAAGTTGTGCAAGTTGACTGAGAGAGAGTGAAGTGCTTCTCTTTCTCTCTCTCTCTCTCTCTCTCTCTCTCTCTCTCTCTCTCTCTCTCTCTCTCTCTCTCTCTCTCTCTCCGTTTCACTCCACGCCTCGCTTCTCGGTCCATCTTGTCACATTAGCTTTCCTCCCTCCGCTGAGAGGAGGCAAACCTTATTTAATCTTTGCCATGACTGCTAATGGAGACAACATAGAGGTTGGAGAGGTAGAAGGAACAATCGAGGGGCCTTCGAACGCATATATGATAGGTATGTATTGAAAATTGGAAAAGGAGTGAGGAAGGTGCGTTTGCGTGTCATTGAGTGCACTGTTGTGAGATGCACCTAAGGTTGGCTACTGCTGCTGACTTGCCACCTCTACCCTACAATTAACTAAACTGACAAAAATAGGTCATAGGTAATTAACTTTCTTGGAAAACTGAGCTAATCATGATCCTTTCGGTTTGTACGAATGGATCTTTTTTGACCCACTTATTACACTATACTTGTTGATCTGCCTGTGTGTCCATCAATTGACTGGGAATAACTTTTCTCGTTGCAATGATGATGATAATAATAAGATTTCATGAGTAGAATTTCACTCTTTTGAGTGATAGACTATTAGATTTTTTATGATGTAAGACGGTAAAGCTGGCCAAGGGCAACACAAATAATGAAAATAAAAATCCTGTGGCGTCCTTGGGTGAACTGTTAACTTCCTGAAGGATTGGTCGTCTCTTGAAAGACGTTGGAAAGTGTAGTAGGGTGGTGTCATCAGCGTAGGAGTGGATAGGACAAGAAGTTTGATTTAGGAAATCATTAATAAAAAGTATAAAGAAAGCGGGTGATAGGATGATAAACGCCACTTAATAGATTTAGGAGAAGAACAGTGGTCGTCTATTTCAGCAGCAATATAACGGTCGGAGAGGAAATTTAAGATAAAGTTGCAGAGAGAAGGATGGAATTTGTATGAGGGCAGTTTTTAGATCAAAGCTTTGTTCCATACTCTATTGAAAGCTTTTGATATATCTAAGGTAACAGCAAAAGTTTCACCAAAATCTCTAAAAGAGGATGACCAAGACTCAATGGGGAAAGTCAGAAGATCAACAGTAGAGCGATCTGACGAAAGCCATACTGGAGATCAGATAGAAGATTGTGAAATGAAAGCTATTTAAGAATCTTCGTATTGATGGTATTCAAAAACTTTAGACAAGCAGGAGATTGAATCTTTAGAGTGGTAATTTGAGGGATTAGAACGGTCATCCTTTTTAGGGACAAGATGAATGTAGGCAAACTTCTTGCAAGAAGGAAATGTAGAACCCGACAGACAGACAGACAGCTGAAAGGGTTTGGCCGGGCAACATACAAACATGGAAGCACTGTTATTGAGAATAATAGGAGGGACCCCATCAGGTCCAGTGTGTGTTGTGTGATGAAATAAGTACTGTATAAAAGATATTATTTGTGCAGTTAGAGGAGGAAAGTGACAGATTCTTAGAAATAACAGAAGCAGAGAAATGATAGTGTTGTGTTGTGCTATGTGATTATATACTGACAGTGTACTTACAAGTACACCATTAATGAGAAAAACATTATAGGTATATACTATATGAATGACAGGGGCAAAGATTGGTGTGTAAAGCATTTCTAACGTTGCGTCCTTGTGTAATCTTAATATATGGAGCAAGTATCTACAAGATAAAGCTTTATATACAAGTACAATAAACAACTGCTTTTTCAAAGGTCAAGATGATATTTTGATGAATACATTTTAGTATTGTTGCTTTTTTTCTGTTGTACCCATCTTCCCTTAATTTTGCTAATTTAATTCTGTTTTTCCTTTTCATCTTTTCCATGTTTTTTTCTTGTTTTTTTTTTTTCTCCTTGTTCATCACTGAATTTGTCAAACATTTTTCCTACTTTCATTTTAGTGAGTCAGCATCTTCCTGCTTTCTTCCACCACCTCACCATCGACATCTAATTACCATCACTACCACTTCCATGTCCCCTCTCCTCAGGCCTCCTCTCTGCTGATGTCAGTGATGGTAGTTGTGGTGGGGAAAGCTACTCTATGAATGCACTCCCCCAAAGACCTTCCCCTTGCTACACCCACCTGGCGGCCATGGTGGGGAGGATGTCCAGGAGGGAGGGAAGGGAGGAAGGAGGGCAGTAAGTAACACTGGTGAACCCTTAACACTGCATTGAGTTGTTTTTGGTGTATTGTGTCATAGCAAGTTCATTTTATCTTATTAGTTGATTTAGGAAGTTGTTTTGAAGTCAGTAAGGTGTTCATTTTATCATATTAGTTGATTTAGGAAGTTGTTTTGAAGTCAGTAAGATGTTTGGTTAGGAAATAAATAGGTTTTTAAATGGATATTCTTTTTCATTTTTTGGTTTCATACATATTACACATATACATAAGTTAGTTGTGTATAATCCTTCTCTCCTGCTTTTTATTAGGATCCTCAATTAATGTATTCCTTCCATGGTATCCTTATAAATCCTTTTGAGACTCTTCCATCCCTGTCACTAACAATAAACCCTCTCACTGTAGATCCTGCACCATCCATTACTCTCATTCCTCTCCAAGGTGGAACGCGAGACAACATGAGAGGCTATAGAGATGCTGACGGTATGTGTGGCGGTATGCAGGAAGACGGGGTAGGGTGTACTTGCTGCCACTGATATATATGTGTGCGTTCTCCAACCCACTACTATAAAGGTGAGTGCTGGGGTAGACAAAGTTGAATTAGTTTAATGTCACTGTCACTTCCTGCCTTTCTCTCTTAGCATCATTATCAGTATGGAAACTTGATATGGAAACTCAGTGTAATACCGCCTGCTGGTCACTCTGCCAACACTTCCTTATACTTTATCCTTAGACTTTATAGACAGATCTTCGGGTAGGACTGACTTACGAGGCCACAACCCCTCGAGTTACAGCCCCTACCTACTTGCTGCTGCTGTTGCTGCTGCTGCTGCTGGGTGAATAGGGGTTATTCTCTCGTGATAATCCCTTGGCAAGCTGTTAATGTAGGACAGATAATTGTGGGATTAATTAATGAGAGAGAGAGAGAGGGGGGGGGGCATAATTTCTCACCCCCCCCCTAAAAAACCTGGTAAATCTCTGAACATTGCTGTCAGGGTTACAAGCAATTTGATACCGGTATATATGGGTTCACGTTACTCAAGAGTGGGAAGCTGCATAATATGATATGAAGGGTACGAAGAGATGAGAAAATAACATGATTATGGTGAGGGCATCATATCTTTTTCTTAAATGTTGCTACGTTACAAGAAGATAAATTTAAACAGCATATTAATAATTCTCAACTTTCAATAACACCAGATTAGCACGTGAAGTTAATTAAGAGATATTAGTACTGCTAAATGGAACCATCGGCCCAGTAAGGCAGATGGCGCTAGTGTCACCAGGTAAACAAGGCATGAAAACCTCTTATTTCTTTCTCTATTTACTCGTCAATGGAAGACTTTACCGCTTGCTAGTGTTACTGAGTGGCTCTTGTAGTGTTCGTGACTTGAAAGGCGAAGAGAAACTAAGAAAACATTAATTAGTTACTGAAATATGGGGAGGGGGCTGCGACGGGTTGGTTTCTGGAGGCGGTTCGTCTTGTGTTTGTGTGTATTTTGATGTTAATGTTGGGTTATGAGTGGATTTGTGTTGTAAGGATGGACTCTGTGCTGTGTGGAGTGGTGGTGGGCGGTGGAGGTGGAAAGTAAAGGGGAGGGGGGGGGGAGGAGTGGGTGTGGAATGTGGAGTGTTGGATGTGTCAGGTCTTGTTGGTACATGTGTTTGTCTCGTGTGTTTGTTAGTACTTGTGGGAGGATGACTGACCTGACCCAACCTAATCCCTGGTCGTCCCTGACCCCTTCCAAGATGACCTGGTGTCACCCAGCCAGGTGTTTGTTGTACATCAGCAGCAATGTACAGTGACTGACACCAAGGATGGGAATGTGGTGGTGGGGTGTGAGTGAAGCAGCAAGCCTTCAGCACTGTGCCTTGTGTCCTTCCCTCCCCCCTCCCCCCTGTGGCTGAGTGGTGGTACATTGCCTTCCCCCTACAGGTGTACAGGATGAGTAAGGCGCCAGAGAGTGTGAGGTGGTGAAGTTTGACCCAAGATGGGACCAGGAGGAGGGACACTGGGACACCATGTGTCTCAAGACCCCATCGCCCAGATGAACACTTTTCGCTCCTATGTGTCTATGCTGGCCGACTCCGGCTCCAAGGATGAGAACAAACTCAAGGCAGCGCAGGCCCTCAGTGAGGACCTGGAGGTGAGTGAACCACTGCTGCCACTGTCTGCTTCACAATGATGGTGTCAAGGTGATGGTTTGCTGTATAACCTCTTCTCTTTACTGTTGGCTCCACCAACCAACACTAAAAAACTGAGGCTTTTCAACACACCTTCACCTTAACAAAGGCACACTTCATTCATGTGTTGACTTGCCGTTTTGTTATTTGACCCTTTCTTTTTTAACACATTCTATTTAGTGTCATATTTAACTTTTGGTATGTTACTGATCCTTTAAATGTCTCTCTTCTACCTTTGCCATGCACTGAATAACCATTGACTTAACCTATGTATGATGTGTTGTTATTGTGTTAGTGTCATCACTGCTTGCCTGGTGGTCTCACCTGGCTGGTTCCCTGACACACACACACACACTGGCCAGAGGTGATAGTCAGTGCCACAAAGCAACAAATCACAGCACGTACTCACCACTGCATCTCTCCCCTCAGGCAATTGTTGCTTCCCCGCAGTACCCGTCATTTCTCGAACATGCCATGAAGATATTTATTAAGATCCTCAGTGAAGGGGATCCACTCTTCATATCTGAGTACAATATACAGGTAAGCTCAACTACTGTGTGACTGTGTGTGTGTGTGTGTGTGTGTGTGATTGTGTGTATGACTGTGTCGAAGCAGTTATCATTCAATCTGCTTTGAGAGACTTTGTGTTATCACTGCTGCTAAAATGCTAAAATCATCAAATCACATCCAAACTTGTGGTAAAATTGTGTCTCAGTCCTGAAGAGGTTAATCTCCCGTTGCTAACATTATTATTTATTACTGCTATGACTGTGGGAGGAGGTGGCAGGAAAACACAGTGGAAGGGAGTTAAGTTTATTTCCTTTCACAACCTGTCTCTATGTCTATACTATTACTATTACAAACTCCCCATTGGTAATGTTACAATGTATCCCTTATTACATTATCATCACTGCTGTTATTGATCAACACACAGGCTGGGCCCATATTCTCAAACATTTCTGTATTTCACCTCTACTATTTCAAAAGGCCTTATATTAATTAACACAAGTTTTTAAAGGTGTTTTTATGATTTTAGAGGCTGAGTGACAAGATTTCTACATTATCGACTGGAAAAACACCTTAAAATCCTGCTAGTCATCCGTGTGGCCTTGGAAAATAGTCAGGTTGAGAGAGCAAAGTATTTTCAAGAGTGTTTTCATGGTTCTAGAGGCAGAGTGACCAGATTATCAACTGGAAAAACACTCTTGAAAACCTCACTAATCATCTGTGTGGCCTTAGGAAATAGGTGTGGTGAGAGAACAAAGCATTTCTCTATATGGCCCTTTGGTAATGTCAAAATGATTCCTACATAAGAACATAAGGAAATGAGGGAAGCTGCAAGAGGCTGTTAGTCTTACTCGAGGCAGTCCCTGTGTGAACACCTCTGCCTAATTCCACCTATCGTCCTCATCCATAAACTTGTCTGATCATCATTAAAAACTTCCTATTGCTTCAGCACTAACAATGTGATTATTGAGTCTGTTCTACTCATCAGCTGCCCTATTTGAGAACTATTATTTTCATATTTCTCTCCTAAACCTAAATTTGTCCAGCTTGAATTCCTTTCTGGTTCAGTCCTGATTGTTGACCCTAAGAACCTAACCTAACCTAAATTTCTCCAACTTTCACCCATTATTTCTGGTTCTGTCCTTGTTATGGACCCAAAGAACCTTGCCAATGTCCCTTTCACTGTGTCCGCAGCAACTCTAACCTAACCTAACCTAAATTTCTCCAACTTTCACCCATTATTTCTGGTTCTGTCCTGATTTTTGACCCTAAGAACTTTGCCAATGTCCCTTTCACTGTGTCTGTAGCAACTCTAACCTAACCTAACCTAAATTTCTCCAACTTTCACCCATTATTTCTGGTTCTGTCCTGTTTATTGATCCTAAGAACCTTTGCTAATGTCCCTTTCACTATGTCTGAAAAATTTCTCCAACTTTCACCCATTATTTGTACTTCATTCCTGTTTATTGACCCTAAGAACCTTGCTAGTGTCCCTCTAACAATGTCCGCAGCAACTCCGCAAGCTGATCCTGGAGATGATCCACCGCCTGCCCAGCAATGAGCAGCTCAAGGTATACCTGCGCCAGATCCTCTCCCTCATGTTCCGCCTGCTGGAGACCGACAACGAGGAGAACGTCATGGTGTGTCTCCGCATCATCATTGAGCTGCACAAGACCTTCCGCCCTCAGTTCAGTCCCGGAGGTATATAATTGTTTTTGTTTATTTATTTATTTGTTATTTATTTTTATTAGCTGTCTTTTTTTGTGTGTGTGTGTGTGTCTTTCTTTTTTTCTTCTCCCTGTTTCCTTACATAAGACTTTCCACTCGCAGTTCAGTCCTGAGGTAATTGTTGTGTGTTTATTTGTTTGTTTATTCTTTTTATTTTTTTAGCTCCTTTTCTGTGTCTTTAATTTTTTTCCTTCTTCCCTTTTCCTTCTCTTTGTCTTAGTTATTTATTACACAAGACTTCACTTTTTCAATCCTGTGGTAATTGTTTTCTATTTATTTATTTTATTTTTATTTTTTTCCTCTTTTTATCTTTCATTTTTCCTTCTGTTTTTTTCTTTGTTTTGTTTTTATGATTTTTTCTATTCCCCTTTTTATTTTTTTAGTCTTTCTTTTTTTTTTTTCCTTCTTCTTTCCTTACTTTCCATTTTCAGTTCAGTTTTGAGGTAATTTTGTCTTTTTATTTGTTTGTTTATTTTTCCTGTTCCTCTTGTTTTCTTTTTCTTTCTTTTTTTGTCTTTTTTCCTTACCTTTTTTCCTTCTTTTCGTTTTCCATTTCTTCACCATTATCTTTTTCTTTCCACTTCTCTTTTAGTGTTGTTAGTTACGTTCCAACCAACCATCAATGCACATCCCCTTGCCGTCCCTCCACAGATACAGCAGTTCCTCCAGTTTGTGAAGAACATGTACCGAGATCTCCCTAACCACATGAGTAAGATATTTGAGCGTCCAGCGGCGATCCGAGTGAGTGACTTATCGGAGGTGAACGTGGATGCGCTACTGAAGGAGACTTTCACCATCACCCCTATCCACACAGAGAAGAAACTCCCGGACGGCACTTCCATCACAGTAAGTGGGTGGGAGGGACTGTTGTGTGGTGTTCTGTGTCTTCGTCTTCATTGTTTTGGTCTTTATACTTCTTAATTCTTTTTGGTAATGGGAGGCATTTTTGTACCTTCAGTTTTGTGGTAGAATTTGGTGGTTTTATTGGCATAGGTAAGATTAGTGGTTAGTCTTCACTATTCAAATCCTCACATAAGTTTCTGAAGTTAAATTGTCAAATAGTAAGAAGGATAGATATGAAAATGCATCTTAGTACTGTGAAGGAGTTAAATGTATACAGTTAAAAAGCATTCAGGAATTTAGGTATCAGTGTGCTTTATTTTATTTCATTTTATTTATTTATTTATTTATTTATTTATTTATTAATTATTTTATTTACATTTGGGGTACAGGGTCTGTGTGCATACTGGGGGGGGGTCAAGGGGTTATTAAGTGTGTGGGTTCAAATTCTGGCCAGGGCACGTATTAACAGAGATTCTTAAGTATGTGGCTTTTTCTTTGACAAATTTCAAGTTTTATAATCCATTGTAATCTTCTGAAATTGGTGTTGTACTTTCACCATTACCTCATCAGCCGTAAATTTGAAGGTGCTGATGAGGTAATGGCTGAAGTACAACACCAGTTTCAGGAGGTTGGGATGGACCTTAACACCAGAAATTCATCTAAGAAAAAGTTACACAGTTAATTAAGAATCTCTGTTAATACATGCCCAGGATCTTAAGTTAGAAAGGGTAACCTCTTGAAGTAACAGTTTCCAGATGTCCTTTTATTAGTTGCCATTGTAGCCTTGATGAACAGAACAAACAAACAAAAAAAATAAGTAAGACATAAATTTTTCTCCTACATATCACTTTCCCTCCTCAGTACAACCTGATCCCCCGTGCAGTGCTGTCCCTGAAGGTGCTGACAGAGCTGCCCATCATTGTGGTGCTCATGTTCCAGTTGTACAAGCAGCAAGTGTACCAGGATGTGGCTGACTTCATTCCCCTCATCATGAACACTATTATCCTGCAGCCGTACCCTCAACACAGGTAAACCCAAAGCTTGTATTCTTAAACACTCTGCTCTCTCACCATGACAATTTTTGGACATGACACAGACAATTTGATGTCAAGAGGTATAGCTTTCCATATTGTGGCATTGACAAATGGAACTTATGGAGTAGAGAGGTGGTGTGTGAGGTGAGTGTCTGTCAGATGAAGGACAGACTTGATAAATGTGGACAAAGAGACAGGACTTAAAGAGCCAAGCTTGAACCCTGTGAATTACAAATAGGTAAATATACACACGTACACACACACACACACACACACACACACACACACACACACACACAGAGCACATGTTGGAAAGGGACAGTCGATGGAAATTAGACTAACTTAACAAAGAAGAAAAAACCTTCAATCTCTATTATAACACTTTTAGGGACCAGTACCTCAGTGGGCCCCTTTTTTATCACCTTTTTTATTGCCCGTTGCCAGACTCCCTTATATAAAAAAAATTTGGATGTTTCAGGGACCACGAGTCTTTTAACAAGGAGGTGTTTGTGGACCTGATTGCTGCTCAGATCAAGACACTCTCCTTCCTGGCCTATATCCTGAAGATCTACCAGGACGTGGTGGCCCAGCACTCCGCCAAGCTGGTCTCCGGGATGCTCACCCTGCTGGCCCTGTGCCCCAATGAGGTGGCCCATCTCAGGAAGGAGCTGCTCATTGCCACCAAGCACATCCTGGCCCTGGAGCTGAGGAATAGTAAGTGTGGAGTGTCCCATCTTGTCTTCCTGAGCAGTGTGCGTTTTAACGAGGTACAGACCAGTTGTGTTACATTTAAGGAAAATTATGGGTTTGTTTCCCTTTGTTTTCTCTATTTATGGTTTTCATATGCATGAGTTGGTTTGGTTTGAGTAAGGCAGTGGTGGTGAGTGGTCCAGCTTTGTTGTGTTGGTGTGAGACTAACAGCACTCTCCCCGTGCAGGATTTGTGCCGCACATTGACAAGCTGTTTGACGAGAGCTTACTGTTTGGCCGGGGGTGGACGGCCCACGAGACCCTGCGTCCCCTGGCCTACTCCACCCTGGCCGACTTGGTGCACCACGTCCGCCAGCAGCTGGACATGGGGGCGTTGACCCGGGCCGTGCACTTGTTCTCCAAGAACATCCACGATGAGACGCTGCCCACCAGCATCCAGACCATGTCCTGCAAGCTGCTGCTCAACCTGGTGGACTGCATCCGCACCCGCAGTGACACCAACCACGAGCCGGGGGCCGGCCGGGACCTGCTCATCCGCATGTTGCACGTCTTTGTCAACAAGTTCAAGACCATTGCTCAGCTGCAGCTGCCCTACCTGAAGAACAAGCAGCAGCAGCAGCAGCAGCAGAGCAGCAGTGCATGCTCCACCTCCACAGCCCTGCAACCCCACAGCAGCTCCTCCAGTGGGTCGAGCAGCTCGTCTTCCACGGCACAGGAAGACAGGAAGGAAGACGTGAAAATTGCCATTGCTGAAAATGAAAGCAAAGACAAAGAGACACAGAGGATCGGCTTTCCTCCCAACGTGACGGTGAACTACAGCGTGTCTGACTGCCGGGCGTTGGTGAAGACGTTGGTGTGCGGGGTGAAGACCATCACCTGGGGCTGTGCCTCCTGCAAGTCGGCCGTTGATTCGGCACTCACTCCCAGCAAGTCGTTCCACCCCAAAGAAACCCTGGTGTTCATCAGGCTGGTGAAGTGGGCCATGCAGGCCCTGGACATCTACACCCTGAATGCACCGGGCAACCAGCAGCAGGCCAGCCAGAAGGGCCAGGTGCCGCAGACGGTGCGGTCAAAGGAGGAGAAGGAAGTGCTGGAACACTTTGCCGGGGTGTTCATCATGATGAACCCCTGCACCTTCCGAGAGATCTTCTCCACCACCATTGACTACGTGGTGGAGCGCATCTACCACAACATGGCCCTGCAGATTGTGGCCAACTCGTTCCTGGCAAACTCCACCACGTCGCCAATCTTTGCCACCATACTGGTGGAGTACCTGCTGGGCCACATGGAGGAGATGGGCACCTCGATGGACAGATCGAACTTGTACCTGAAGTTATTTAAGTTAGTGTTTGGCTCGGTGTCTCTCTTTGCAGCGGAGAATGAACAGATGCTGAAGCCTCACCTGCACCAGATTGTCAATAGATCCATGGAGCTGGCCATGAGTGCTAAAGACCCCTACAACTACTTCCTGCTGCTGCGCGCTCTATTCCGCTCCATCGGCGGAGGCAGCCACGACCTCCTGTACCAAGAGTTCCTGCCACTCCTGCCCACCCTCCTGCAGGGCCTCAACAGCCTGCAGAGCGGCCTCCACAAGCAGCACATGAAGGACCTGTTTGTGGAGCTGTGTCTGACGGTGCCTGTCAGACTGTCCTCCCTGCTGCCATACCTGCCCATGCTGATGGACCCTCTGGTGTCCGCCCTCAACGGCTCCCAGACTCTCATATCGCAGGGCCTCAGAACGCTGGAGCTGTGCGTGGACAACCTGCAGCCGGACTTCCTGTACGAGCACATCCAACCGGTTCGAGCCGAGCTGATGCAGGCGCTGTGGAAGACCCTGAGGAACCCCAATGACACCATTGCTCAAGTCGCCTTCAGAGTCCTCGGCAAGTTTGGTGGCGGGAACAGGAAGATGATGATTGAGCCTCAGAAGCTGGAGTACAACGAGCAGGAGACCCCAAGCACCTGCGTCACCATTCAGTTCTCGGACCACAAGGCCCCCATCACTCTGCCGGTGGAGAAGATCATCGAGACGGCCTTCACGGCCCTCAAGACGTCCACCACCGAGCCGTGGTACCGCCGGCAGTGCTGGGAGGTGATCCGCTGCTTCCTCATTGGTTCCATGCAGTTTGATGAGGAGAAGCACCTGGTCAACAAGCTCTTCACACACCCCACCTTCAGGGAGGGGGAGATCTCCACCGTCCACGGCCCTTACTACAAGTGTCACGACGACCAGGCCAGACAGGTGCACCAGATGGCGGTGACGGCCATGTTTGTGGCGGCGGCAATAAAGGACCTGCGGCAGAGTGTGCTGCCCACCATGGTGTCGCTGGTGAGGCACTACACCATGGTGGCCATCGCACAGCAGGCCGGGCCCTTCAACATGATGGGGCGGTGGAGCAAGGTGCAGGGCATGGACCCCCTGGTGCTGATCGACGCTCTGGCCGTCATCATGGGCCACGAGGAGAAGGAGCTCTGCAAGCCGGGACACCTGGCTCTGGTCCTCATCATGGAGGCTGCCACCAACATTCTGGGCACCAAAGAGAGGGCCTGCCAGCTGCCCCTCATGGAGTACCTGGTGGAGAAGATGTGTGGCCTGTGCTACGAGCGTGCCTGGTATGCCAAGCTGGGCGGCTGCATTGCCATCAAGTTCCTGTTTGAGAGGATGGCTCTCAAGTGGGTCTTGGAGCACCAGTTTCCCTTCCTCCGGGCTTTGCTGTTTGTCATGATGGACCTGACGGGTGAGGTGTCCAGCGGTGCGGTGGACATGGCCAAGAATAACCTGGAGAGAATGTTGCGGGTGTGTGCCTCACCCCTGGAGGGTGAGAACAACACGGAGGAGATGAAGCAGATCCAGAACAAGTCCCTGCACGACGTGACACACGAGCTGGTGCGGCAGGTGACCTCCCCCAACGCCACCGTGAGGGAGCAGGCCATGCAGAGCCTGCACGTCCTGGCCAAGCTGAGCGGGAAGGGCGTGACGGAGGTGATGCAGCCACACAAGGACGTCCTGGCAGACATGATTCCCCCCAAGAAGCACCCTCTCCGCCAGCAGCCGGCCAACGTCCAGATCGGCCTGATGGACGGCAACACTTTCTGCACCACGCTGGAGCCCAGACTCTTCACGCTGGACCTCAACATGAACGAACACAAGTATTTCTACAACGAACTGCTCATGTTGGTAGAGACTGAGGATTCATGTTTGGCAAGACTCTCCTGTTACAAGAACATAGCAAATCTAGTCCCTCTGAGGAAGTCTGCCCTGAAAGCCCTGGCAGCCTGTCACTACATTCCTCAGATTCGTGAGAAGATATTCCCCACGCTGTACAAAGCCCTCAACAACTCGTCCCACCCTGAGCTGCAGGAGACAGCCTTTGAGTGCCTCAAGAAGTTCCAGAGTGGGTGCCAGATAGACATGGAGATGGTGCACACCGCCATGAGGCCGCTGCTGGGCCTGCTGTGCCACTACCGCAGTGTCACCCTGCCCGTCATACACCACCTCTCCTACCTCACTCAGCTGTTCCCCTACACCTTCAATGAGAAGCTGTGTGAGCAGCTGACCCAACATGTGAAGAACTTGATAGAGGTTGCCAGTCTGACCAGAAAACAAAATGCCTCAGTGAATAAGCAGGACAACAGTGATCTGAAACTCTGTGCAAACATCATTGGTATATTCCACCAGATCCCTGCAGCTTCCTCAAGGTTTGTGGAGGTTCTGTGCAAGCTTGTGCTGCAGACAGAGAGGGCACTCATGATAGAGGCCGGCAGTCCATTCAGAGAGCCCCTGATGAAGTTCCTGATGAGGTATCCTGCCGAGACGGCCGATCTGTTTCTGTCCGACCCTCATGCTCGAGACCAGCAGTGGGCGCGCTACTTGGAGTACCTGGTGCGGCACAAGGACAACACGGAGTTCAGGCAGCACTTGCAGATGTGCGGCGACAAGCTGCAGACTGTGCTGCGGGCCACCCCCACTCCGCCCACCCTCATCTCGGGGCAGTCCCAGCAGGCCACCACTGCCATGACGCCGGCAGACCGGGCACAGCTGCAGTACCTGGCCATCCGCGTCACCCTGCTGCTGGCCCGCATGGACGACCAGTGGCTGGCCTCCCAGTCCGCCCTGATCCTGGCCATCCGCAGCATCTGGGTGTCCGACGAATTCCAGGACCGCCACCACTCCGCAGAGAACACGGACTTCATGCACTGGAAGGAGCCGAGGATGGTGGTGTCCATCCTGCTGATGTACTTCAAGCACCACACAGAGGACATCAAGCTCCTCTTTGAGCTGCTCAGAGCCTTCATAGGACGCTTCATTCCTGACTTCCAGTTCCTGAGAGACTTCCTTGAACAAGAGGTTGCTCAGACTTACTCTGTGAAGTGGAAGAGATTAGCATTCTTCCAATTTGTGGAGGTGTTTGAGGACATCTCTGTCTCCCAGGAGCTGAAGGCACGCATCCTGCAGTACATCATCATTCCCTGCCTCACAGTCAGCATGGAGTGCGGCGACGGCGAGAAGCTCATCGGCTTCCCGCCGGCGCCGGACCAAGACCACCCGGAGAATGTGGTGTCTGTCTTCATCACCAAAGTGATCAACCCGGACGACCCATTTGTGTACAGCGATGCGGTGAGGATCCTGCTGCTGCAGCTGTCCTGCCTCCTGGTGGAGCAGGCCTCGGCCCACATCCACGACGCCGGCAACAAGAGGCAGGGACAGAAGCTCCGCCGCCTCATGACATTCGCTTGGCCGTGTCTCCTGTCCAAGAACTGTGTGGACCCGGCCACCAAGTACCACGGCCACCTGCTGCTGTCACACATCATTGCCAAGTTTGCAATACACAAGCGCATTGTGCTGCAGGTGTTCCACAGCCTGCTGAAGGCACACGCCATGGAGGCCAGGTCTGTGGTGCGCCAGGCACTGGAGATACTCACCCCGGCAATGCCAGTACGGATGGAGGACGGTAAGTATCCCTCTGTCTTTGTCCCTTATCAATTAAGGTTGTAGCAGCAGAAAGTAGTGCACGGCAGCAGGCGTGTCTGTCATTGCTGTGCCCAGGGATTGATTTGAGCATGTCAGCAGCAGCCACTTGTTGCAGGGAACACCATGCTGACCCACTGGACCCGCAAGATCCTGGTGGAGGAGGGGCACTCCGTGGGACAGCTGGTGCACATCCTGCAGCTGGTGGTGCGGCACGCCAACGTGTACTACCCCGTGCGACACCACCTCACCCACCACATCACCCAGGCCATGCACCGCCTTGGCTTCACACCCACTGCCAACCTGGACCAGAGGAGGCTGGCCGTGGACCTGGCTGAGGTGAGCCACTGAGGGAGTGGGCCAGTGAGGCTTGTATCTGTTTGTTCATCAGGGTATCATAAGGCAGTTTAGTGCTGGTAATGACATAGGTAGGGCTTGTAATGACATTGCACATCAAGTATCTTCTTATTGGCGTGGGTTTCACTTTATAGAAAATAATCAAATTGAATGTAGAAATAGAAAATAATAGAAAATAATTAAATTGTATGTAGTAAATTTTGAATGGCAATAAAAAGAGGGAATGAGTTATAGGTTGATACAAATTAGAGTACGACACCTTTAGATGGGTGTGGTGATGATGATGGCAAAGGGCTGTGGGAGAGAATGTGAAGATATCAAGACTGGTGGGAAGGAACCCTGTGTTGAGTGGGAGGAAAAGATGTTACAGTGAGTAAAGGACAGTGTAGTGTAGATGAAACTGATCTTTGACTTCCTTGTGGAAATGCTGTGTAAGATGAGTTGTCACTTGGAAGGTTTACTCTCCACATGCATAGTGAAAATATTTTTATTTATTTTTTCATTGTCAATATATTTGATGGTGAGGTGGTGATTGTGTTTGATTAGAGACATCATACATTGGGTGGCCAGTACTGTGCAGTATAGCAGCTGTGGGGGTGGTGAGTGTCATTGGGGTTTGAATGTCCACAGGTGTGCATCAAGTGGGAGGAGCAGAGGGTGAAGGAAGAGAATGATGGTGACAGCAGCTCCGAGACCGTCACCCAGCAGCAGACGCCACAGCAGCCGGGCGGCATCAAGCGGTCGGCCTCCACCGACGGCCCCGAGGCCAAGCGAGCCCGGGTGTCCATCAGCAGCAGCTCCAGAGGCAGCATTGATGTCAGCAAGCCCATGGAGAAGAGCCACGCTGATGCTGTGGTGTACTTCCTGCTGCGCCTGGCCTGCCAGGTGAACGAGAGCACCACCACGCCAGGCACCGTGGCCCCCGGGGAGGCACTGTCCCGCCGCTGTGTCTCCCTCCTCAAGCGAGCCCTCAGGCCGGACATGTGGCCACATGCCGACCCCAAGCTGGCATGGCTGGATAAGCTGTTCCTCAACCTGGAGTCGTCCCAGCCCAACCTGGCCAACGTGTGCGTGGGGCTGGAGGTGCTGACGTACCTCATCGGCACTCTGCGGCGGGAGCAGATTCTGAGTGCCATGCGTGGCCTGACCCGAGGGCTGGTGGCTTGCATGACCTGCAGCAACTCCCGGGTGGTGCGCCTCACCCACTCTCTCCTGGCGCGCCTCATGTCCACCTTCCCCACGGAGCCCACCAGTGCCAACGTGGCCTCGCGCTTTGAGGAGCTGGAGGATCTCTACTCCAAGATTGGCAAGATTGTTCTGGATGGCCTGACGTCGTACGAGAAGAACGCCAGCGCCTCCCCGACGTCGCTGTTTGGCACCCTGATGATCCTGAAGGCAGCGTGCCAGAACAACACCTGCTACATTGACCGCCTCATCATGCCCTTCATGAAGGTCCTGCAGCGCATGGCTCGCGATCACCTCAGTCACATGGCCACGGAAAACTGCTCTGGTACGTATGGCTGTGGTGGCGGTGTTGTTGTCAGTGGTGTGGTGATGGTGTGGCATAGTTGTACCCTTCAGCTACTGAGGCCTGTAGGTTGTCACTATGATGTTGTTCATTGCAGTGGGAAGTGAGCTGTTGATTGTGTCCCTGGATCTGGTAAAGAACCGTGTGGGTGTCATGGGGGTGGAGATGAGGAAGGCTTTCATCGGAACCATCCTGGTTGGCCTGATTGAGAAAACCCCAGATGTTAAAGTCATGAAAGCCATTACTAAGGTAAGTCTCTTGTATTGCTTTGTACTTGTAATGGATCTGTGGCAGTGCTGTCGACAGAACTTGTGGCCGAGTAAAGAGACCAGAGGTACAACACTTCATAATGGAAGGACGGCGCTGTGGGTGTCTTTGTCTGTTTGATAAGTGGAAGGACAGCGCTGTGGGTGTCTTTGTCTGTTTGATAAGTGGAAGGACAGCGCTGTGGGTGTCTTTATCTGTTTGATAAGTGGAAGGACAGACAGCGCTGTGGGTGTCTTTATCTGTTTGATAAGTGGCATAAAATAAAAAAAGAGCAGCAGCCCAGAAGAAAACCAAAGGTAGCTGCCAAATTCAGAGTGAAGAGAGCAGTATACACAGCACATACAGGCACAACAACAACAACAACAGTATGGCAGGGGAGGAGCACTCCATATTGCTCTTCAGCCCGTGCAGGAGATCCATTAGAGAATATTAGAATATCAGTGGTAATATAGATAAACATGTTATATACTCTTTCTATATTGATTAATTTGCCACACACTGTAGAGTTGTGTTGTGTGCAGATGGTGGAGGAATGGGTGAAGAACAAGACACCTATAGCCATCAATCAAGGCCCCAGTCTGAGGGAGAAGTCCATCCTGCTGGTGAAGCTGATGCAGTACGTGGAGAAGCGTTTCTCTGACGACACGGAGCTGATGGCACAGTTCCTGGAGCTGGTGAACCACGTGTACCGGGACGAGACGCTCAGGAACACAGAGCTGACGGCCAAGCTGGAGCCCGCCTTCCTGGCCGGCCTCCGCTGCACCCAGCCACACATCAGAGCCAGGTTCTTCCAGGTTGGTGCCTCTGTGTCACTGTGCAAGGTGGAAGCTGATGAGTTAGACTTGACTGTTGGTTTGATCTTTCCTTTTGTTGTCTTTTTTTCTGCTGAAGGATTAAACACATTTGAGGCACTTGACACAGGAGAGCTAATCACCTGTCTGTGGCCCCACAGGTGTTCCACGAGAGCATGAGGCCGAGGCTGCATGACCGCCTCCTGTACATCATCTGCTCTCAGAATTGGGACCACATGGGACCTCACTACTGGACCAAGCAATGCATCCAGCTGCTGCTCGTCACATCGCAGTCTGGTGCGTGACGGCAGCAGCCGTTGAGACGTGCCACTGTGTTCTTGTTATGTACGTGTGCAACATGCACTGTACAGATTGAGAAGACATTAATGTGCTGTAATTTATAACTTTTCAGGTACACCAGTCCAAAACAGTTCCCAGCAAGTGTTGCTGCCCGGCGTGACTTCCGTCATCAGCTGGGCTGATGCAGCGGACCGGGCCAACTTCAACGTGTTTGCCAGCATCAAGGAGGAAGCCAGTGACATTGACTCTGTGTTTGAGTCGTCTGTGGAAAAGGAGGTAAAGGTGCAGTCTGTCACCCTTCCCTTTGAGGTTGGTCATCATATAATTGTTGTGGCTCTGCCTGTGGTGGTTTACTTTGATGTGTAGTAGTAGTAGTCATTCAAAATTTTACAATATTAAAATCAGTAGTAAATCATTGACTAGAGTTTAGTGGTTCAAAGGTATATAGAGTGTGTGGAACATTGGACTCACTCACTTGTCATGGATCAGCCACCTGACTCTCCTGTGGCTCCTGTGGGGTTTGCTGGTTAGTCTTCCTTGGACAAGTTCAGTGTGGGATACAATTGCATGTCAGCCTTCATGGTAGTAATTAACCACCACACAGCGGTAAGTGAGGCGGCCACGCTGGGCGGGCTGTGGCAGAGCTGCAGGGATGCCATTGTTGAGATGACCATCTTTAATGTTGTGTTTACTGTGTTTACTGTCACTTGTGATATGGAATAATTTGCATGTAAGATTAAGGTTGTTGTAATACTTTACTGAAATACAAACCTTTAGTTCTGGGCATCATTTAGGCAGTCCACTTAGTGTCCTTCATCAGCTGCTGAGAGTGGCATGGTGTGAGCAGCTTCCAAGTCTTGAGGCAGATTAGCTACCATACAGATATTAGTCTGAACAACAATGTCCCACATAATTATCACTCCCTGTTATATTTATGTTCTTCAATAAATAGTGTAAGGCTCTTGAATGACGGACATGCTAGGTGTTACAACCCCCATGAGGTCAGTGTCCATGCATGTTTCTCCCTTCTGCTTGTGCACTGTGTCTATTGCTTCACTTTGGCATGTGGTCACTAAAGCTCTTCACTGGAACAGTCCCTTTGACTTCCAGCACGACTCTCTTTATGATGCACTACAAGATATTTTGGTAATTTCATCATCCAAGGTATTGCCATTACTGAAGATAGAGCTCCGGCCAAATGCATGGTGTGTGCAACCCTCCTGAGGTGCATGAATGTTGGGTTGAATGTGGCTGTGCTTGTTGAAGGATGAGTTGGTGGAGAAGGCCTTCCACCTTCCTCACCCCCACAGTGTGTTAGGGCAGCTGCTCCTCACACTCACTCATACACAGTGACGTGCTTAGCGTGTCATTATTCCAAAACAGTCTAAACTATTTCTGCTTCCTGCCGATAGAAAAAAACATCTGACACATTAATTCACTGCTAAAAGTACTCAGGACAAGTTCTGCCTCATTTGGAGGATAGAAAAAAATATAATGCATAGTATCAAAATGCAAGATAAGTGGTGATCTGAGCGATGATCACCACCCACCCGTCCGAGCAGTGATCACCACCACCCGGCCTTTAGGGATTAAGATGTTGAATCTACATTTTCAGATTCACAGTGTTCTAGAAATTTTACTCGTTAGTGTGTGCCTAGCGCTGTTACATTGCATCCCTGTGCAAGCTCATCCTAAAAGCAACTTCAGCTGTAGTTTTGTACTCTAAGTATCACAAATAGAATGGGATAATTGGTATAGTGGACTTTTTTATATTTAGTTTTTCTCCTCATTCTTAGTTAAGTGTTGTGGAATTAATGTTATGTATTTAATTTTTTCTTTACCTTTTTCTTCCAGGATGAAATTGACATAGAGCTGTCGACTGTCCCTGCTGACGGCTCTCAGTCCATTGATGCAACAGTGAAGATCCAAGCCAACCCAAAGGCCAACCTGCACCAGCTCCTCTCCAGACAGGTCAGTGGTATACTGTTTGTTATGGATATCACTCTCCACTCTTGTCATCACTGACACACCACCACCCATCACCACCTGTGTCCTGTGAACAGTCCTCCTGTGTGTTATACTGCTGCATTCATATTTGAAGGAAGAGAAAAAAAGTTTTAAGGCATTGAGAACCTTGCAAAAGTTGAAGATTCATGAATGTTTGGTGTGCATATTACATGTGCACATCAGTACAAATGATGTTTGTTTAGTATAACAACAGGATTTCCTTTACCTAATATTAGTGTTTCCTTTACCTAACAATAATGTTTCCTTCATCAAATAAACCTAATAACTCATAAAACCCCTAAAACAGTTTGAAATATTGTACATATGGATGGTTCAGTAGCATTGAATACACATAGAAAAACCACACTCACTCCTTCCTTAAGTTTTGGCACACTATTACTTGTGATGATGATAATGATGATGATGATGATGGTGATGATGATGATGAGGGATGAGGGAGGTAGAGAGGGTGGTGATGTAATGATAGGCTGCTTTGTTATTTTTTTGTGCAAAATTTGGTGGCCGGCTGGCTGATGGTGGGAGGGAGGGAGGGAGGGTAGTGACATGGTGATAGGCTGCTTTTTTGTCTGAATTTTGGTAAATATGTTTGTGCTGCTGGA
>CM035223.1:12332516-12362516 GCA_020233015.1 Callinectes sapidus | reverse complement strand
CTTGCATACCACGAATACTTACAGATAAAAAAACAACTTCCTACGACAGACAATAAGAAGGAAACTATCATCATATTGTTCGTTAAAGAAAGAAGAAACAAACACACGAGTTCCCCTTCATTAGCCAGCAGTCGTGGCGTAGCTGTCTCTGATTACCGTGTGTGTGTGTGTGTGTGTGTGTGTGTGTGTGTGTGTGTGTGTGTAGTACAGAGAGGCACAGAAACAACCAGGGACTGAAAGCTGCCCCCACACAGGTAAATTGCCCGCCATTACCATGAGTTATGAGTGAGGGACGAACCCGAGAGAACAAGCACGGGGAGGGAATGCACCACTGATTCCGCCTCTTGAGGCGTATTACGTCTCTCTCTCTCTCTCTCTCTCTCTCTCTCTCTCTCTCTCTCTCTCTCTCTCTCTCTCTTCTCTCTCTCTCTCTCTCTCACACACACACACACACACACACACACACACACACACACACACACACACACACACACATATGGATGCGAGGACGTGGGTTAGTAGTGAGTTACGGGGGCATATACTCGGTGAGGTAATGACAAGGGCGGGGGTATCAGGTGAACACAGGTGAACTCTGTCAAGGCGACGTGCCGTACCCGCCAGCCCACCCTGCCGTGCGTCAGGAACAAACGCTCACCTGCTGACAGCCGTGCGTGTAGCGCATGAGGATGGGCGCGATGACAGCGTTGCCATCCACCTCCTTGGCTTCCTTGCGTAGCTGCGTGAACTGGAAGAGTGACTCCTTGTCGTACTCGATGCGGCGCTGCAGGATGCCGAGGAGCACGTCCAGGGAGTGATTGTTGAGTGTGGGCTCCACCACGTTGAGAAGCGTCTTGTTCTTGATGAGCCGCTGCTGCACCTCCTCCTGTGTGATGGACAGCTGCCGCTGGTGCGACGCCTGGATGGGCGCCGGCCCGTGGCTAATGCTGCGCTGCAGGGACGTCTTGTTGCTCAGACTCAGCTCCTCAAGCTTCTCCAGCGCCTGTGTGTAAGACTTCACCACTTTCTCGAACTCCAACTTGAGCGCGTCGTGAAGGCTCTGCAACGACTCGTCCGAGGTGCCCACCAGGCCGTGGTGCCCCATGCCCTCGATGGCCTTCTCCAGCTGCTTCCGCCGCTGCTGCAGCGTCTTCCGGATCTTGGGTTCAGAGCGCGCTATGACACGCAGCACCTTCTTGCAGGAGGTGACAAAGGGGCCGCAGAACTCCCAGCGGATGTCCCCCGTGAGGCACTCCTCCTGCTGGGCGAAGAAGCGCACCATCTGCCACACTACGGCCTCGGGGCGCAGGATGCGTGTACAGCCCATGACGGCGGGAGCGGTGTCGCTCACCTTGCAGTACAGCGCCTCCAGGATGGGCAGAGAGTGCGGCATGGCGTCCACCAGCACGTCGATGGGCAACTCGTCCACGATCACCTTGAAGGTGGCGGAGGGCAGGCGATGGATGAAGGCGGCGGCATCGCGGTATTGGTAGTTCTCAGTCAGCAGGAGGATGCGCTTGATGGCGTGGCGGGAGGAGCCCTCGCTGGAGGAGGAGGCTGTGATGCGCATGTCCAAGTCCAGATAGTCGTCCTTCCCAGTGCTGAACCCGCGAGACCAGGCGCTGTCCCTCCACTGCAGCTTCTGTACCGGCCGTCGCTCCCGCCGCTCCGGCCGGAACCTCACGCCCTTCTCGCTGTCTGATACGCCAGAGTTCCTGGCCGTGGTCACCTGCTTGTAGGTCCATGTTGATGTCTTGCAAGCCGCCCCGTCGATGAGGGGTGGCGGTCCGCCCACCGGTGTCGCCTGAGTGGCCGCCTTGGCAGGGGAGGGCTTGGGCAACAAACCCACGGGCTTCTCGGGCCGCGGGGGAGGCTGAGGGTCAAAATATCGGTCCAGGCGCGACAGAGCCGAACCCTCCACGTTCACAAGAATGTGCGGTACAGGCGGCGACAGGACGCTCACCTCCCGGTCTGACCAGGTCACTGAGTGGCCGACGCGAGGCATCCCGGTGTGCCCCAGCATCGCGCAAGCACCGGGCACAGCACAACACTCCACACACACACACACCACTAGTACATGCCCTTGACACTAACTACACCCAGGACGGCAGGTCACTGGTGGCGCGTCCACACACAGAGTCCATGACAAGATACAGACGAGCGTGTGAAGCTGTGGGCAACGAGCGAAGCACACACACACCAGCCAGTTGAGCCGCGCGTCTTCTCACCTTCACAGACACACCACTTCTGAGGCGTCGGCACGCGACGAGGCGCTCGCTCGCCCCGCCACCAGCCAGAGTCCGCCAGTCGCTATCTCCGCCACCTCCCCCCCGCCATTCATGCTTTTTTTTTTCTTTCTTACTGTCCAGTCTTCATTGTAGGCCTGTAATCAGACTCTCTCTCTCTCCAGGATATCATCACAATGTGTCTCATAAGAGATAACGCTCCCCATGCCAGTACGATCATAAACAATAACCGATTATCTCAATACTTTCCCCAGCCTCACCCACAGCCAGGTAGCTCCGCACCACACCTCACCGACACCCCCCCCCCCTTCCCCCCAGGCATCCTTGCGTCTGTCTATCGGCGGGTGGGTCACTCGTCACGGGAGAAAGTCGTACTTGGTGATGATTGTACCTCAAGCAATGATGTAACTGATTGCAGCGAGGAATGACACCCACGCCAACTGTCATCACACTGCCTCGCCGCTCAGGCCTCCACACCACGCAGTGCAGCAGGCGAAGAGTCACGTGTCTTCAGCTCTAACTACTTCCCTTATTAACCCTCGCCGATCCCATTGCACAGTTTCATCAGCCTACGTGCCTGGTGTTGGTGTCAGGGCGTTAAGTAACAGTGCCCGGGTTTCCTTCACCGGCACTAGTTTTCTCACAAAGGGGTGTCGCTCGGGCACTGCTGACTATGCTAAGTGGGAGGAGAGGGGAGGGAGTGCTGAGAGAAGACGGGGACTGGGACAGGGAGCGCGACCCACGGTTATTACAGCATTACCTTGGGAAAGCATTGCCAGTGGGTGATTCCCTCTACGGTAGAGTACACTGCGTCCAGGAGAGAGAGAGAGAGAGAGAGAGAGAGAGAGAGAGAGAGAGAGAGAGAGAGAGAGAGAGAGAGAGAGAATTGGGTATGATACATAGCGTTTCTACCAAGTCAGAGGAAGAGGAGCAAAAGAAAGAAAACAAAAGTAAACTCTATTTAATTAGATTTCAAACAATATCTCACGCTCGATGTATTGCTTAAACTGCTGTTAATTGTTGCACGTCAAAGTATTGAAGGGAGAACTAAACTAAATATTGTTTTTTTGTTTCTGTTTCATCTAGTAAATATTGCATTGACTATAAACTGAAAACAAAGACTACTACCATCCTACGTCTTGCTAAACTGTCTAATGTCTACTGCTCGTCAGTCGTGATGCCCATGCCAAGGTATGTCCTCCACCTCCCACTGAACTCAACTGCCATGAACACCTGCGGCTGCCGCGCCGGAACACCTTCATCCAGTACCTATGTTACAGACACCACACATCACCAAATGACACACATCTTGACCTTAACCTCTTCAGTACTGGGACACATTTTTTATGCTTATTCTGCTTATTGTTTGTTGATTTCATACAGCTTCAGAAACTCATATGGGGATTGATATAGTACAGACTCTGACCATTATCTTTTGACCTTCATACACATTTCGTAATGTCAATAAAATCGTCAATTCACACGCAAAACTCGTGGTAAAAATGCGTCATAGTACTAAAGGGGTTAAATTATGAGTGAAGTCAAACTTCCTTAGTCTTGTTTATATGAAGCTTCGTCTCGCGTTTCTGAAGCTCCTCTCTTCACACCTCCCTCCCCGACTCCCTCCCTTTCTCTCTCTCTCTCTCTCTCTCTCTCTGCAGTACCGCCTTGACGAACTCTTAAGTAGCTCCTCTTAAAGTGACGTAAATAGCGGGGTAAGACAACACCAGTGACTCCCTCACCTCTACCAGACATACCTGTGACCATCAAAGCCACATCTCCCCTCACCTGGTTGTAGTGCAGACCGCCGGGTGTTGAGGTAAGGTTGCTGTGTGGTTTGTTGTGGAGAATGTACCGTGTGCTGTGGGTGTCACACCACCGCCATGACTGGTTCCTGTGACGCTAAGGAAGATTTCTCTTTTAATCACGGAACTTTTTTCTTGTGTATGAATTATTTTGTCTAATATTACCATCTGTTTGGGGAATGTCATTTTTCGTGATGATGAGTCAAATGTGTCTTTGTTTCCATGTACTGTGTACGTACTGTATTCGTAATATGAAGTGGTGGGTGGTAGTTGAAACGCAGAGTTATCTTGAATAATTACAGAGAAGAAAAAAACAATGTCATTGTTTGCTAAAGTTTTATATTTGCTTGAGAACTTACTATGCTATAAATGTGCTGGTTTTGTAATAAGACCAATGAAAGAAGTAGAAAATAGCTCATTTTTGGAAATATTAACATTTGGATCCATAAATATCACGCAGTAAATGAACACCATCCTGGAGCCACAGTGCTTGGAGGCACTTGGCTCTACACCTTCCATGATGATCTTTATTAACTTGAGTATGTCCTGGTCCAGCTTTTTTTATTTTCATACTATAAAATTACATAAGTATACAATACCAGTTTCTTAATTAATTAAGTAATCGTTTTTTATGTAGACCTTCTATAATGTTCTTTCTCATGTAAGGTACATTTTGTTTGATATAATTGCATCGTTAGTACATAATTACATTTCTCTCAGAGTGAATCATGACAGTATTGCATATCCATTGAGCCCAAGAAAACAAGTTCATTGTAGAATTATTGTACTTGAGTTGCCAAATTGAGATGTATCAAATATAAGGATTGGGAGGTGCATAAGGGAGAACAGGAGATGCAAGGGAGTGGGGAGCAAGATGTGCTGGGAAGGGAGAAGGTTGAGAAGCTACTACTTGGGAAGGGACTAGGAAGAGAGGACATGAAGGGTGTGGAAATCAAATATAAGTGAGAAAAGGAGATGCAAGGGAATGGGAACAGGGATGTGCTGACAGGGAGAAGGGTGAGCATGCCACATACCCATACAGCTGCAGTTGGCATTGACAGACTATGCTGGTAATGGGCATTGAATCAGTCTCACGGAGCAATTGCTGATTTGACACACAGTCATGCCAGTGGTACCCCATGATCATGAGAAGACATCTAGTTCCAAAGACACCAATTCACCCCTTCAGGTCAATAACACATATCAAGGCTCTAGAAGAAGTACAGGCAGGTCTGGAAGTAAAGAGATATTAAGGAGGTGCAGTAGATAAAAAGCAGCAGGTCTATATATACTGTGAGGGTCTAGAAAAGTACAAAGGGTGATGTAGGTGTAGTGAGGAAGAAAGAAAGGCTGTATACATGCTAGGACGAGGAAGGCAAGGGTAGTGGATGGAGGTCTAGAAGAAGGTGTCCCTCATGTGGGTGTCTCTGCAGAAGGGTAAGGCAGGTGGGCATAAACGTGACGAGCCTTTATCTGCAATGAAAAAGAAAAAATATTAATGTTTGTGTCCTTCAGTAAATAGTCATCTCAAAGTTACAATGATAAACACTTGATGTGATGTTGGTGTGTACCTGTTTAACATTTTCCCTGCGATTTGGTTTGTCTTCTATGTTAACAAACCACCACTGAGATCTTTCATATTAATTCAGCCATTTCAAAGTATTCTGGTTCATTTAACAGCTCTTTTTGAGACTCAATAGGCTCACTACTTTTGCTTATTATATCCATGAAGACTTATTTAAATGTGAGACTTGTTCAACAGGCTTAACCCCCTCACTACCGGGACATGTTTCAATATTTGATACAAGATAACTTTACAAGATATACTAAATAATGCTCCCACTCTTTCTGTCCCATTATATAACTGTGACTTAGTGTAGGAGTGCAGCCTGAAGACCCACCTTTCTGGTTGACGCAATGGTCTGGCCTGTGTCTGCGGCTCTTGTAGCTTGGATAAGGCACCTCCTTCCTTTTCTGAGGGAAGGAAAATAAATATATGCACTGTTACTTATGGGGAATGGTTTGCTGTGTGTCATAGTTTTTTTCCCTCTTTCTTTCTTTCCATATGTAATTATCACTCAAGTTTAGAAAGAAAGTAAATATATGCACAGTTACTTGTGTTAAATAGTTTGTTGTCTTTTTATCTGTTTTTTTCTCTCTTTCTCTCCTTTCATGTTAAGTATTGCTTGTCTGGCGTGATAAAAGTTATAAAAAAGTCTCATTGAAGGTGAAAGCACAATGACCATCAGGCTAAATTGAAGAAAAAAAATTGAAAAGTATCTTGAAGCATCCCTCTTGACACACTAATTCAAGTTTTAGGAATGAAGAAATACAGAACCGGACAGGAAGTTCCAGAGTTTAGCAGTAAAAGAAATGAAAAACTGAGAATACTAATCAACTCTTACAATAAGGAGGTGGACAGAATACAGGTGAGAAAAAGTAATGTCGTGCAGTGAGGGTGTTTGGGAAGGGAAAGCATACAGTTAACAGAATAAGAAGAGGAGATAGATGTGTATTCAGAAACACTTTACTCTCACCGTCACTGCTTTCCAATTCTCTGGTTGAAGATACTCATGTTTTAAGAGTATTTTTATGGTTCTGGTGATGAGTTAGTAAGATTTCTAGTTTATTAAAAGGAAAAACTTTCTTGAAAACTTGGCTAATTGTCTCTGTGGCCTTGGAAATTTGTTGTGGTGAGAGAGCAAGACATTCCTGAATATAGATGTTGGTAAGAAAATACTGATAGAAGATAGGTGTCCTATGGTTTACAAGAGTGAGGAGGGAGAGTAGTAATGGACTGATGCAATGTGTCTATGTAGTGACTACCGTTCCCTCACCTCCTGAACATGGTCTTTTGTGCCACAGAATACACTATGGACACCACTTGTTGCCAGCCTCTGGAATGCATCTGCCGTCATAGGGTCCTGCCAGGTTGTCTCATCGAAGAGAATATTGTGCATGCTCATGTTCACGTACTCTGCAAGACACATTCACACATCAGATAAATTGTAGTCAAGTGAGAATATTAGTTTGCATTTGATAGTGTGTGTCTCATTGTGCCTCCCAATCATAGTGATCAGATTGCAAAGTTGTAGTCAAGTGAGAGTTTTTGTTTGTTTCTGGTAGTGTGTGTCTAATTGTGACTCCCAGTCATAGTGATCGGATAGCAGAGTTGTAGTCAAATGAGAGTTTTTGTTTGTTTATGGTAGTGTGTGTTGAATTGTGACTCTTAATCATAGTAGTCAGATAACATAGTTGTAGTCAAGTGAGTGTTTTGGCTTGTTTCCGGTGGTGTGTGTCAAATTGTGAATTCCAATCATGGTGAAAATTTTTGATGCTTGGTCATATTTAGGAGCTCAGCAAGTCACACATAGGCACCAGGAACCACAGTAGACATTCACTATCTTAGATTCATGATTCATCCAATTTAAGACTTACTGCTCATTTACACACCAAATCATCCCAAATTTACAGGTATTCAACACAAGAAAGCTAGGAAAATTGCAAGAAATCATCATACATACATTCCCCATTCTGTGCCACTGCCCACGTCAGGACTTACCCTCTGGTGCCGTAACCCTCACTGTGTGGTAATAATCTGAAAATTTGACCTCCTTCAGCTCCTGTGTTGTGCCTCTGTCATTCTTTCTCTCTGCCATGTTCTCCTCAGGCTGCTCACTGGTCATCTTCCTGGAATGTTGGAATTGAAGCTGTTGTTTGTGTTTGGTCTTTCAGTCATGTTTCTCCCATCCCTACCCTGTCCACCTCTCTAATGCAAGAGCTGACCAGTATTCTCAATCATTCATTCCTTTTTTGTAGGTGTAAACTTTAGAACTTCCTGCCACATTCTGTATTTCCTCTTTCCTATGACCTGATCGTGATGTCTTTCAAGGTATACTCAACATTTAAATGACTCTTTTGACACTTCTTTTGAAACTGGCATCTCAGTAAGCCTTTTTTTATCTTTACTTATTTTCATACTTCTTTGTTTCCCTTGGTTAATGCTGTCTATATAGAAAAAAAATGCATTCTTTGTTTGAATGTCTGAAATGCTGAATAGATTATGATTTACTTATTTATTTATTTATCTATACAATGTGGGTTCTTCACGGGAATTTATAGGCTAAAGGAGACCATCTAATAGAGACCTATCTGAAAGCCCACACATTTGGGAACCATTACCCTGAGTGGATGCCCAATCTCCCCTCAGATCATGGACAGGATTCAAACCCATGCACTTGGGGATCTCAAGGCCCCCAGAGCATATGTGGTTCCACTGTACCACGACGGACTTGATGATAAGAGTGGTTTCATTAGGGATCTGTGCCATAAATTTCAATTCCTATTCTTTTTTGTGGGTCAAGCTAGATTTTCTTCACCAAAGTATTCCATATGTACCTTCATGTTTCATCTATTTATGCCCCATGCCTTAAAATGCCTGAAAAGAATAGTGATAAGTGAGATCTGTAATGTTGGCTTTACATAACAAAGGATGCACATTCATCTGAGTTACATCTGTCTGTACGTAAATGTGTCACTTTCAAATGTCAAAATGCACAGCTCATGCATCACAATTAATGACAAAAAAGTGGAAAAGTGAAAGAATTAAAGGTCCAGGAATAATTTTGTGCTTAGGATTGTAGAAATATGGTCTTTGGTCATATTGCAAACATTTTCTTGTTGTGTGGGAAGGGGGGTAGTAAGGATCCAAAAGCATTCCAGGGTTGTTGTGTGTCAGATCAATGTAGTGTGTATCGGACAAGTGTTTTGAGTTCACACTGGCAAACTGCATGCCTCTCGTCCTCCCACAGCCCCACTGCACAACTCACTCCTTCACACTTAACCCCTTCAGCACTGGACACATTTTCACCCTCAGTTTTCACTACGATTACCGTACATAATTTTATTGACATTAGGAAAACTCTATGGAGATCAGAAGATTAATGGCCAGAGTCTTCACTATTCTAATCTCCACATAAGCCTCTGAAGCTGTATATAATTGTCAAATAATAAAAATAGGTATGAAAATGCATCATAGTACTGAAGGGATTAATCTGTCCTAATGCAAGAGTTAACTGGTATTTTCTATATTTTACTGATAAACTTTCATGGCTAACTCAGGAATCTCTTGTCTGTATGTGTATTTGCCTCTATGTATGACCTAAATATTTTCAAGAATGAAGGTTTCAGAACACCTATTGTCCAATTTAGATGATGTTTTTATCCCAGAATCTTTTTGGCTCTTCTTTCAACACTAACACATTGATGGCTATTTATTTTTTTCTCTGTTTAATTTTTCCATAAATATCGTAACCCTTCAACAATATTCCTCTTACAATGAGGAAAATATCACTCATAAGGTTCATCCCTCTCTTCAAATATTTCATGACAAAATCATTAAAACACAAGACATCCCTAATCTTTTCTTTGGGGACTGGCACTATCACTGGACCTTTTTATGATAAACATTGCATTCTCCATAACCAGACTCCTTTTGACATGAAAAATACAAGCAGTTCAAAATGCAAGAAGTGTATGAATGATTAAGACGAGCAAGGAACTGACCCAAGTCACCATCTAGGGCAAGCTCACCCACACATCATCACACTTGCAGCCCAATAGATACCATGCATTCAGTAGTGTTGGAGGGTGGGAACTGGGGCCGATATTAACAGAGATTCAAGTCTGTAACGTTTTATTAGACAAATTTCTAGTCTTAAAATCCATCTTTACCTCCTGAAACTGGTGTTGTACTTTAGCTGTTACCTGATTGGCTGTAAATTTGAAGCTACTCATGAGATAATGGCTGAAGTACAACACCAATTTGGGAGGTTAAGATGGATTTTGAGACTAGAAATTCCTCTAAGAAAAAGTTACATACTTAAAAATCTCTGTTGATATGGCTGTGCTGTGCAATGTTCTCCTCTACTGAGTTCCTGAAGGAGGAGGGAGGGGGGTTGAGGTATCACAGTGAGAAGACAAACTTTAGGTGCCTCCTTTAACATGGTGCAAAATTAGCCAACTTACTGTCTATTCCTAAATCTGGGTCTGGAAAATAAATTGGTTATGGTCAGGCTTGTCCTTGTCATTACTGTCATCATCACAACCATCACAGAGAAGATTAGCTGGGTTCTCTAGGGTGTTTCTCCTGTTAATAATGTAAAAATCTTGTTAATCTGTCTTTGGAACCATAAGAACATCCTTAAAGATCCATGTGACTTCAACTAGAGCCTTCTTGAAGTGCTAAGTTCTCTCACTGTGACCATTTTACCTTCCTTGGCTACAGAGATGGATAGCTACGTTTTTTAGAGTGTTTGTCTTATTAATAATGTAGAAATTTTATCAATTTGTCACTGGAACCATATAAAATATCCTTAAATCTTGTGAAACTTAAATAGAGCCTTTTGAATATAGTGTAAGTATGGCACAGAAGTAATTCACAAAGAGCAAATATTCGCAAAGCCTTAACATAACTTAGTCATATGATATGCTTATTGCCTTGGTCTATGGAAATAAGACTGTCTGCATTTGATAATAAACCATAGATGAGGATTTAAACATCTCTCAGTTGAGTTGATATAAATCAACTTAACATTTCCTACATATAGTATCACATAAGTCTAATGATAATCCTAAGTTGCCTAGTGTTGAGTTGATACTTTCCTGTTTTGTAAGTCACCTTTGGCACACTCACCTCATCATGGTATGCTGTACATCTGTCACTCCAACTATACCCATGATGTTCTCAAATTTAGGCGCTGAGAGGCAGCTGAACAGTTTGATGCGTGGGTAGTAGCTGAGGAAGGCCAGGCACATCTCCTCCTTTGTTGTCAGTCCACCCTGGGAGAAGAGACTGCATCAGGATCAGTAGAATCAGGGCCCATATTAACAGATTCTTAAGTCTGTACCTTTTTCTTAGATGAACTCCCAGTCTTAAAATCCATCTTAACTTCCCAAAATTGGTATTGTACTTAGCCAGTATCACATCAGCAGCTTTGAATTTACTGTTGATGAGATAATGGCTGAAGTAGAAAATCTAATTTCAGGAGGTTAAAATGGATTTCAAGACCAGAAATTTATTGAAGAAAAGTTACAGACTTAAGAATATTTGTTGATATGGGCCCTGACTTGCATTTGACTGGACCACTCTCCAACAAAAGCCTTGGCAAGTTTATCCTGCCTTTAATACCTCAAGTCCCCCAATGACTGGCTCAGTGCAAACACATAAAGGTATCACAGCAGAGCCACGAAGCTTAACTCACTGTGGTTGGCTTAGTGTTTTGGGAAGAGTTGTAGTAACACTCTGTGATGAAAGTGTCACCTGGCAGCAGTGTCATCTCCTCCTTGAACACTCTGGTGCTCTGGTAGTTGAAGTCATAATTCATGTCTGTTAGGGAAAAATTTCTCTTTACATGGGAATACGGTGCTTTCAGAAATACAATATCTCTATTATCTGTTTCTGTGACTGCACTACCAAACAGAGACATCACCAATATTTTCCACTCATTTCAGCCTGTTGTCGTATTCTGGGCTGTCTGACAAAACAACTCCATTCTTTGAACCATCTGTGTATTCTATGTTGTCTTGACACAACAATACTTTTTGAGAGAATTTTGAGAGAATTTTGATTGATCTACAAGCTGTGAGCTCACTCTGGCTGGCTGGGTGATCAGTGGTAACCATGGTGGTGAATGATAACACCAGCTAAAGATGGCATGGCAAATGGGGTATCCCTCCTGACACACTGACTCTCTGCCTCCTGAACTCACCCTTCATTATCATGGGCAGCTCCTGGCCATCACGCACATGCCTCACCAGCAGTGAGGTGCCCAGCAGGTGGGAGTGTAGGACGCCTTGGAACACTTTGATTCCCTCCTTCGGCAGAGTCTGGCAAGGAAATGACAAAAAAAATGTTGTGTAAATGAAATAGTAGATAATTGTGCTTTAATGAAATGACATTGATAAATATGTAGTGAAAAAATGGATGAATGAATGAATAAAAACACAAATGAAAATGTAAATAGATATAGAAATAATACATGAATGCTAAAAAAATGAGATTTAAAAAGATTCTCACATTATTAAGAGGAGAAACACTCTTGAGAACCTAGCTGATTATCTCTGTGGCCTTTGGAAGTAACACAGTGAGTGAGCAAAGCATTTCTAAGCACAAACCTCAGCAAAGTACTGTTGCCGCTGCCAGAGAGACGCACTTACCTCACCAGTGCAAGAGTCGTCACAGAAGGTCCCTGTCAGGAACCTCTCTTGGCGTGGAGGAATGATGTGTGTGAAGGACACCTGGTGGCCAATCATCAGAATCCCCGCATCATGTTGACGCAGCTTTTCTGTGTAGAATATCCTGATCCCTGACGAGTCTACCACCCCTGATGGATACAGTTATAGAACAGTTATAGAATAGTTGTTATAGAGGAGTTGTAGAATACTTGTAGAAGAGAGCAAAGAGGAATGCAGGATGGTTATAGAAGAGAGTTGAAGGGAATACAGGATAGTTATAGAAGAGAGCAGAGGGGAATATGGAATAGTTATAAAAGAAAGCAGAGGGGAATCCAGGATAGTTGTAGAAGGGAGCAGAGGGGAATATGGAATAGCTATAGAAGAGAGCCAATGGGATGAAGGGAGAGCACTAACCTTGGCGGAGGTTTGGGTTGTCATAGTGCATCTCCATCATAAAGTACGTAGCACCGCCATGCTCCTCTCCAATGGGGAAGCCAGCGTGCTCTGGGTACATCTCCCCTGCACACAATAAATACACTAACAATAGTATGTCAATGTTTTAGTGAATGAGGTTGAGTCAGTTTGTCCCTGCAAAGATACCTTGGTTTGCAGACTTAATCTATGTCAGAGGTGAGCTTGTTATCTAAAATCCTTACTTAAAAAATACAATACCAGCAGTGCAATGTGACCTGATTGGCTGATTGGAGGGCACATCAGTCCTATGGAACATGTCTCAATGTGATTGGTTGACTTTTTGGCATCACATGTAAACTTTACATCAGACAGAACTTGATTGCAGTTCAATATATCACTCGTTATCCAATTGGAAAACGAACAGTCATAATCCAAAACACTCCTGTATCAAGCCTTGCAATCCAAGGTTTTACTGTACTTGGCACTGCACTCACCATTGTTAGAATTTCAATCAGAAAATGAGTCTCATGAAAATACAGACAAATAGCCGTGAGTGAGACTATACACACCCTCGCCACCAATTGCCCAGGCTACAAACACTGCCTGACAGTGGTTGAAGGAGTCTGGCATGTTGGCGGTGTGGCACTGTGCCCCCTGCTCCTCCACGTGCTGCCCAAACACAGTGTCACTGTCTGGGGCATGGCACTCGTAGAACAGAACGTGGTGGACGTGTTCTGCATTATCCTCCTCCACTACTGGCACAAACTGAGAATGTTCAATATTCAGTGTGTGCATGTGTGTTTCTTTCTTTTTTTTCATCTTAATTCTTGGGAGATACTTGACATTCTAAAGCATGTTCAGCAATTTTTTTTAATAATTAGAAAAATTGAATATGCAAAAGGAGGTTGAGTAATTTCCTGTTCATTTTTTCCTTAACAATCAAGAGAAACTGCAAAGATGATTTGGTGATTTAGTGTTCAAGCTTTTTCCCTTTAACTATCAGAACAAATTTCATTGATCTTTATTCTGTAAGACAGATGCTGATCATGCACAACATAATACATAAATACATCCATGCATACTTGGGAAAATGGTAAAGATTGAATGATTTAACTTCTCAATTCTTTAAGAGTAGAATTAACTTTGTTTTCTGATTGTAAGACACCATAAAGAGAAATGAACATGTTCCTAATCTCCTCTCACACACCATGCAAAGAATAGAATGGCATGTTCTTATCTCCTGCCACAATGTATGAGTATCTGCTGGTTTGTCTCAGCCAGCCTGGTATATAAATAGACAGTTTATTAATAGATACTACAGAATTTGCCATCACTCACTCCAATCATGTGGTGCTTGGTGGGAGTGGGTGGCATCTTGAAAATCTTGCACCAGTACAGTGTGTCTAAGTGGTCTGGTAAGGTTACCTGAAAAGTTGGAACAGTTGTTAATATTTACTGGTAAATGTAGGAAAGAATTGTTTAGTAAGCCATGGTGGCAATATGTGATATAAGCAGGGCAGGATTAAGCCCCTTAGAGGCCCTAAGCACTTCAGACTTTGGTGCCCTATATATACATTTCATTTCATTACATTTCATTTCTGCTCCAAGTTAGAAATTTCTCTGTCAGTCAAGAAAGTAACAGAAGAACATTATTCAACTTATCTACAATACCTACGAGAGATCACACTCCTTGTACATTTGTCAGATTTGGTGAATAGATTCGTACCAAATCACAAAACTTGATATAAAGAGAATATAAAGGCATTGAGGAAGTGAGAGAAGAACATTACTTGATTTATCTACAATATACTTGATTTATCTGCAATACATACAAGAGAGCACACTCCTTACATTAGGTACAAGGAAGTCCCAAGTCTTCACATCAGGACCCATCTGTGGCATCTCAAACTGGGGGGACTTCAGGAAGAGGCTCTTGGTTCCTCTCTTGTCGTGGTAGTGCAGGTCTGTCTCGCTGCCCGGGTCACGGTTGCTGTACGCCCAGATGACTCGCACTGTATCATCCTTATTTAAAGAATCATAGAGGTCCATATTTAGAAAGGCTCTGCTCTCTCACCACAACTATTTCCAAAGCCCACAAAGATAATAAGCAAGGTTTTCAATAGTGTTTTTCCAGTTGATAATGTGAGTCTTATCATTCTGCCTCTAAAATCTTGAAAACACTTAAAAAACTTGTGTCAATTTAAATACAGCCTTTTGAAATAGTGAAGGTTAAGTTAGGTTAGGTTAGTTTAGGTTAAAGAACGGAATCTGTATTTTTGTGAAAATAGTCCAAAGAATCATTTAGATTTTATCCTTCTATTATTCAACAGCTATGACAGTTTTAGCAATTGTAACTGAATGAATGAGGCAACAGAGTTAGTCTATTTGTTTGACACATAATAGGGAAGCAATATTTCTTGGTCCATTCTATATTAAGCACTACTGTGGAAAAGACAAAAAGAAATTAATACCAAGGGCCATTGTGGTGCAGTGTAACCATGCATGTTTTGGGGACTGACAGGTCTTCAAGCACATTGGGTTCAAATATTGCCACTGTCCTGTCCGAGGTATAGGGCTTCTACTCAGGGTAACAGTTTTTAAATGGGTGGGCTTTCATATAGGAGGTCTCCATTAGGTGGTCTTCTTTAGCCCATAAATTCCAGCAGAAATCCCACATTGTATCAATAAGATGAAAAAAGGGATAAACTTACAGAGAGAGGGTAGTCCTGCTCTCCATCACAGGTGTCCCAGCTCCGCGAGAACCTCAGTACTGTGTGGGTATCATTCTGGTAACCCCCCAGCAGCTTCACATCCTGAGACTGGTCCATCATTGGGGCCGAGTTGCCCTCAGCATAACTATCCTGTATGGAAGACCACAACACTGAGTTCCTTGCAACACTGGCCTGTATCCTGGAACACTTTGCTCTCTAAGTTATCACTATTTTTATAAGCTATAAAGGTGGTTAGCCTGGCTTTCAAGAGCATTTCCTGTGCAAATAGTGTATAAATCTGTTACCAGAGATATGAAAACACCTTTAAGTTACCTCCATTTTCTATGTCAGAGAGAAACAGGTTAACTGTAAGAAAATATATAAAATAAAAAGCCTAACTGAGGTGCCAGTCCTTAAAAGAGAGAGCAAAAACTTGATCCAAATATACAGATATGTTGAAACCTCTTTCTTGATCAAAAATCGTGCTTCAAAATTGCAAACCAGCAGCAGCTCAACTCAGGGGAGAGGATCAGTGTGTAATGAACAGCAAACTCTCCCTGGTTGGTGGTAATTACTTGCTGCTGACTAACTGCATAGAGGTCAATTAAGCACGGTTGCCTCCCATTGCTCCTATGTGCCCTTGAAAAAGTTCAGATCAGCTTTCTTATATCACTGAATGGTGTTATGTTAGGAAGATGAGTCATTTGTGAGATATTCTGCCCCTATGCTCAGAAATACTCTGTGCTCTGACCATGGCTATTTCCAAAGGCCAAAGAAATGATATACTGGGTTTTTAAGACTTTCTCCTGTTAATAATGTAGAGATCTTGTCAATATCACTTAAACTATAAAAAAAAACCACATGATTTTAACTAGAGGCTTTTGAAATAGTGGAAGTGCGGCATGAAAGTATTTCAGAGACAAGGCAGTCACCAGTTACTTACGTTCAGGAAGGCCTTCCCACTGTTATCCACCCATCCCAAGATGATGTCTGCTCCCTTCATGCCTCCACTGGGAGAGAAGCCCAGTCCCACATAGCCTGTCGTGCCCACCTGTGCCAGAGAAAGTTTGTTTAGTGTAGGAAGAAAAACATTTTGGAAAACAGGATGAGTAGTAATTCATAAGGGAAATTCTGATCTTCATTTTGATATCCTCCATGTGTCTTGCAAATGCTCACCTGAACCTCAAATACAATATCTTCCTTCCTGGGTGTCCACAGCAAGACATAGCTTCCCTCCTGGTCCAGCACCACACTGTGCATGAAGCTCACCTCAGACAGTGACTCTTGCAGTGGTTGGAGATCTGGTGCTGTGATGGTGCTGGTTCTCTGAAGATGTCAGGAATGAATCACATAAAACATCATGAAATGTGAGAAAGTATTGTTGACTGATGGTATATTTAATACTTTCCCTGCAGTTTGGTATAGTCTTCCCACACTACTAACCATTCTCAAATCTTTTTTTTTCATCTTTCTTTCCACTACTTATTGAAATTTCATTGCTTCTAGTACTGTGAGGTGTTGCATATTGCAGTGAAAAAAATAATTCAGTTCCAAGAAAGGAAGACTGCACTTGGGTTGATGGCCACATGTAGTCTGTGTGAGATGTAGTAAAGGTAGTCAGTAATATATTGCCAACAGTTTCAATGTAAAACTAATTATTCAGTGTCAGATGAATGGCAGGCTGGTGTATGCTGTGGGTGGAGGTGCAGCTGGTGTACTGTATAGTGCAAATAGAGTGGTGATGTTGTTGAATGGTATCCACATTCTATATCTCCTGCATTTATTGATGTGCAGTTTTTAGTGATTAAATTCTTCAATCACTAACTTCTTGTTAGTGCATGGACTGTTTGGTGCCAGAATGTAAACCACACACTGCACATAACTCTTACCCAGAATTGTTTTGCTTTTCTTGGGATTTTTGATACCATTAAAGACTTACTCCCATAATGATCTCTTGGCCCCGAAGGTGGCATGTTGAGGTCTGGTTCCCCTCCAGCATGGCCTTTTGCAGAGCGGAGGTTAAACCCTCATCCATCCAGAGGCCCCTGTCCTGCAGCACACTGTACAGGGACTGGTTGAAGTATTCTGGTGGCAGAGAAAAGAGCTCTTCAGAATTTGTTGAGAAGAACTTTTGTGTGGACAACTCAATTGACTCACAAGTAAATATTTTGATGAATTTGAAGTACACAACAGTGTTGGACTGGATCTGTCATTTTTAAAAGGTATATTATCTAGGAACAAGGAATGATAAAGGATGGACAGAGTTAGAGAGGCAAAGCATGTGTGTGTCAAATGGCCAGAAAAGAAACCAAAGTTAGACACGAGTGCCAACATTGACTCTTGCTAGATTTCAGACTATGAAGGACCCTTCCTCTTGATATTTTCCAATCACAAACATTGAACATTATTATCAATTGGTAATTGACAGATGATGATTACTTATATTTGGTGATTTTATTATAAGCAATGTGTAGAAATGGTCTCCAAGGATGCAAATATCCAATGACAAAAATCGTTGCTTTAAAAGGTGTGTTTAAATCATGTTTGATTTGTTACTTTATATTGATAAACTCTTGGTTATGGATAAAGATGTGAGGAGTGAGCAAATATGTCAGTATGTCCTGTTTGATGGGACTGCCTTGTGGAAAACCCTGATGTAGATGAGAGTTGAATAAAGGTTATAGAGTAAATGGTAACAAGTGTGCTGTGTGTCAGGTTGAAGCAGTAGAGTGGGTGGACCAGCACATACTCTCAGGGGCAGTGATGTTGATGGTCTTAAGGATTTCAGCCATGATGAGCGGTTCGCCTGTTGCTGATATACTGCCGTTGTTCACCTTCTCCAGTAGCTCATTCTCTGCGTCCCAGTTCATCTCAAACCTGAAAGGACACATGTTCATCTAAAGACTCTCTGTTCCATCAGCACAGTCAGTGTCAAGTCTTGCAACACACTGCATTCACTTCTGTTTTGCTTAAGTCCTCAGTGTTTAGCCTTTGATCTGCTGACCATCTTACAAAGACTTGATATTTGATGGGTGTTTAGCAGATCAAGGAACCTAATTAGGAATGAGGAAAACAGTGTGAGTGAGTGTGGTGTATCCCATGATTTCTGACCATGAGTGTAGCCTACAACCAATGAGTAAAGTGTGCATATTATAAGTAAATGATCAACGTACATATGAACCAGACAGTATAGCATGAGACAGGGTTTGTGAATACTCTGCATTACTAAACAGGAGTGACAGACTTACTTGTAATTCAGCCATTTTTCCCTGAAAAACAAAGACAGGATAAGTTTTACAAAAAAACAATAGAATGATGCATGGAATGATGGTTGTGAGAAATGTATGCATAACTATGGTGAGAAAAGACTTTGGTCAGTTATTTAAGCAATGCTTCTAAATACTTAAATTGATTGAAGTGTTAGTGAACCTTTTTATTTGACAAACTTCATATTAGACACATCACCACATCCAACCTTTGCTCATGTATTTTTGCATTTTACTGTAAAGAATTACATGCACAGTACGTATTACAAAATCACCCACAGTGAATGCACACATTGATACAGAGCATTGACACTTACGCCTGGTCTCTGTTGGCATTACTGATTTCAAGACCAAGGCCATCAAGAATAGTGTCCATACTTGGGTTTGAGCCGCACATGAAGAGATCAACGCGTGGGTAGTAACTCAGGAAGGCAAGGCACATCTCTTCATTGGTGCCAAACCCTCCCTGAAATAAGGCAGTAAGTAGCTGTCATGTTCCATTAGAGTTCCTCAGTACATAAGTGAAATCCTGTAAGAATATAATTGAAAAGATAGACCAAATTTAAGGACCAGGATGATATGTGGGGAATGGATATGAATCGTTTTATAAAGAGACTGCCATGTGTAGGCCTGATGGCGTATTGCAGCTTCCCTAATATTTATGTTTTATCCAAGTTCATGCAGAGTTGCTTTATGCCCATCACTTTAATCTTTATGGTCTTGAAATATATGTGGAGTAAAGACTACCTTGTAATGTGATGGAGGTTAAAAAAGGTAACTTGACTCCCAAATGAACGAGCCTTAGGTGAAACTAGTTAGGTAATTCTTTTGATCTTCACTTGAGAAAAATAATCAATATTTCATCTGCACCTTATAAGTCAAAGTAAATTTTCTGTTAGCAGTGAGAGGACTTACTATCTGCTTCACGAAATTAGTATGTGAACCATTTAAAGCCTTCAGTACTGTAACACATTTTTACCATTAGTTTTAGGTGTCATTAGGCAATTTTATTTATTTATGTCACAAGATTAACAGCCAGAATCAGTACTATTTTCATTCCTGCATGACTTTTTGAAGCCATATAAAATCAACAAATAATAAGCAGAACAAATATGAAAATGTATCACAGCACTGAAGGATTTAATGACTACTCTGATGATGTGATTAGCGTTGGTTGGAGTGAGGCAGCCAGACTCACGTAGGTGGGAGAGGTGCGTTGGGAAGCGTTGTAGCCACACTCCATAATAAAACTATCACCAGGAAGAATTGTCACCTCCTCCTTCAAGATCCTAGTGTTCTGATAGTCAAAATCGTAATGCATATCTGTTGAAAACAAACTCCACTAGAAAAAGTCACAAATGAAAGAAACACACAAAAAAAGAACATCAAAGACTCCTGACAAAGGTCTACCATATAATATATGGCTATATTATAGCCTTTATTCTCCCTCTTTTTTTACACTTTTCTTGCCCTTGGTCTTACCTCTAAAAAGGCTTACGGGAAGAAAAATTCACTGAATATAAAAAAGAACACTTGTAGAGAAATTGATCGCTCACCTTTCATGATGGGCGGGAGCTCCTGGCCATTGCGTCCATGTCTGAGGATGAGAGTGTCTCCCAGCAGGTGCGAGTGAAGCAGCCCCTGGAACACCTTCATTCCCTCTGCTGGCAAGTTCTGGGGATTTGGACAGTAACTGTGATTAGTCCCTGACTTTTCCTTCATGATTTTCCTCTGATTATTGTTACCATTGTAGTACGGTGCTTCAACCGCACTCATTGAGCTATCGTCCACTATCCACCGCTAACACCAAGTAGGTACAGTTTATCCTCTACCCACCACCACTTCCAGGTCATCCTCACTGCCACGTACCTGACTAGTGCACGTGGAGTCACAGTAGCCTTTGCTGTGCCACCTCTGGACAGGAGGAATAATGTGGAGAGGCGACACATTGTGCCCAAACACAATCGTCCCGGCGTCATGTTGTCGCAGCTGGTCCGTGTAGAAGAAGCGCACTCCGGAGCTGTCCACCACACCTGAGGGGAGAGCCAGTGTTAAGACTCGCCCTGTCTGTCCTGGTGGTGGCGGGGAGAGGTGCTGAGAGGTGCTCACCTTCCCGAAAGTTAGGGTTGTCATAGTGCATCTCCATCATGAAGTAGGCTGCCTTGCCCTGTTCGCCGATGGGGAAGCCTACGTGCTCCGGGAACATCTCCCCTGCAAGCAAGAGACACAGGTAGTGGTGACATTTGTAGCCATCAGATACACGGAGCACAAAGAAAGACTGCTTTTTTCAGGCAGACACTCACCTTCACCCCCGACAGCCCAGGCAAATATAGGAGAGCAGAACCTCCATGAGGGTGGCATGTTGGCAGTGTGGCATTGTGCTCCTTCCCACTCCAGCCACCTCTCATACTGCTCGTGGCCTTCCTCCAAGTTGCACGCGTACATCACTATATGATGCACGTGCTCCAGGCTCTCTTGCTGAAGCACCGGCACATACTGTAGGGAGAACAAACCTTCACTAAATGGAGGAAGGACGTAGCATGGGAAGAGAACCACTCCATTTGGACTGCTACTTGGAGACCTAATGGATTCCAAGTTTGTCTTACATTCTTTTGTTCATGTGAGGGAAGCAACATTAGGTATTGATTATCACATCGTTTAAGATAATTGTCGCCAGAGGCAGCAATGCAGAGTAGACTTGTGAGCGCTTACCCCAATAATGTGGTGCTTGGTGGTGATGTCAGGGATCTTGAACATCTGGCACCAGTATAGCGTGTCCAGGTTGCTTGGTACAGTGATCTGGAATGCGCCAATTGCAACTCATATTTTACGTACCGTGCTTCAGCCAAAGGGCAACAGAAAGGAACTAAAAGAAAGTCCCTTTGATTTTAATGCTCATTGCTATTATTTTATGTATATACTGAGTGAAACATTTAGTTTTAAAGTGTGATTTGAATAGCAATTTTTGAACACAGCACGTGGCTATGCATCAAGACACTCAGAAATAAATAAATGCCATAAGCCTTGTGTCGGGTGCAGCTGAATTAACGAGTGACTCACATTGCGGGCGAGAAGCTCAACACTCTTGACATCTGGACCCAGCGCCGGCAGCTGAAACTGGGGTGACTGCAGGTAGAGGCTCTTGGTCCCCCGCTTCTCATGGTAGCTCAGGTTTGCCTCACTGTCGGGGTCACTGTTGGTGTACGCCCAAATGACCCGCACTGTGTCTTCCTGCCAGGTGAAAGGAAGCGTGTATTTAGACAGGAAAATATACGAGCATATTGAAAAGTCAGCAGATCAGAACATGTGAGAAAATATGACTAATGAAAGCAAGTGAAAAAAAATACAATGTGAGGAGCAAGATGTACAGTACTCCCAGCATGTAGAAAAACGTATGTGCATGTTGAAAAGTAAGCAAAAGAATGTAAAACGGGTATTTAACTGGTGTACGCACATGGAAGCACAATAAGGAAGTAGAATATGAAAAGCAAGACTACAATGCTGGCGACATGTAAAGAAATATACATGTTTGTTGAAAAGTAAGGACAAATTGAATTGTGTGTTTAACTGCTAGAAAATGAAAGTTATGAAGAGCAAGATATAGATGTAAAGTATAGAAAATTATATACGTTCATGTTGAAAAGTGAGACACGTGATGTGACAATGGCTCAAGGTCACACCAAAAAAGCCAGTTTATATTGCACCAACTATAATGAACACAAGAAAATGTCTGATGAAAACACGTGGAGGAGGTGGAGCAAGTTGTGAATAACAAGACGCACCCCGAGCATGTAGTCACTGTCGGTGTCCAGGGTGACCCACGGCCGGGAGAACCTAAGCACAGTGTGGGTGTCGTTCTCGTAGCCACCCAGCAGCGTCACGTCCTGAGACTCATCCACGGTCGGGGCCCAGTTGCCCGCAGCATAATGATCCTGAGAAGATCAAATGTAACGTTTTTCTTTTCTTTTTTTTATACAATGTGGGCTTCTTGCGGGAATTTCCTGGTTAACGGAGGCCACCTAATGGAGACCTCCTATCTGAAAGCCCACCTGTTTGGGAACTATTACCTCAAGTGCATGTTTGACATTATTTCAACGATTAACCACTTCAGTACCGGGATGTGTTTTTATATTCACTCTGCTTACAATAGGGCGATTTTACACAGCTTAAGAAACTCATGTGGGAATTAAAATAGTACAGACTCTGGCCATTAATCTTCTTACCTCCATAGACCCGTCCTAATATCAATAAAGTCGTCTAGTCATACCCCAAAATCGTGGTAAAAATGTGTCCCAGTACTTAAGGGATTAATGTCCACTCTCACCATCAGCCTGGGCTAAGATGTGTAAAGGACTGTGTTGAACTTCATGAAAAGACTAGAATGCACTGCCATGAGGGAAGAATAACTACCTTAATGTTCCTAGTGAACTCTGAAACACGTACTACCGGCCTGCTTCTCTATTTCCCTTTGCCCGTGACGAATTCTTTCAAGACTGAGATTCTAAGACACTTATCACTGACTTTTTTTTCTTAAGGACCAGCACCTCAGTGGGCATTTTTTACTCCCCTTTGTTCCTTTAGTCCAGTGATCGTGCACAAAATAGTTACTTACGTGAAGGAAGACCATGCCACCAGCATCCACCCAGCCAAGAATGATATCTGCTCCCTTCATGCCTCCAGTTGGGGAGAAACCCAACCCCACGTAACCCTTTGCTTCCACCTGCCAAAGAAAATAGTGTCAGATACATAAAGGGAACTGAGGAATTAGTGGGCTTTTTATTTTCGTTGCTTTTGTTGCCCTTAGCCAGGTTCCCCTCTCTTACATTAAAAAAAAAAAAAAGCTAAAAAGCCACAGTTTAGGGAGTCCAATCCCATATATCTTTTTTCTCACCTGTCAAAGAGAAGCCAAGTTAGATCAGGAAGGTCAGCAAAAGTCAATTCATTTAGCAAGTTCATTAAGGTTAGGTTAGGTGGGTTATAGCAGTTAGATTAGTAAGTCCCATAACCTTTGTTGACTTATTGTTCCTCGATGTTTGGTGAAAGTCATGGCGAAGCCCTTTCTCTCTCTCTCTCTCTCTCTCTCTCTCTCTCTCTCTCTCTCTCTCTCTCTCTCTCTCTCTCTCTCTCTCTCTCTCTCTCTCTCTCTCCCATATGCCTTTGCCCTTCACTTTTGTCTCATGTTGAAATAAGAAAAATAAAGTGTCAAGTCATTTTCCTGTCATATTTCTCTCTCTCTCTCTCTCTCTCTCTCTCTCTCTCTCTCTCTCTCTCTCTCTCTCTCTCTCTCTCTCTCTCTCTCTCTCTCTCTCACCTGGACCTCTATGTCGATGGCGTCCTGGCGCGGGGTCCACAGCATGACATAAGCATTGTCCTGGTCCAGCACGACCCGGTGGGTGTACTGTGCAGGTGGCAGGTCTTGGCTCGCCTGGCCACGGCTGCTGGGTATTGCCAAGGCTAGAACCACTGCAACCTTCACCACCGCCGCCCTCACCACCGCCGTCATTGTTCCTGGAAGAGAAGAGAGCTGAGGAGGATGTGGCGTTATAAGTGAGTCTAACGGAAAGCATTTCAAGGACAGTTGGTCAGAAGGGTTGCGGTAAATAAACCCCTTCAGTACTAGGACGTATCTTTACCATGCGTTTAGGGTGTGATTAGACGATTCCACTTACATTACAAAGGGTCTAGGGAGGTCAGAAGGTTAATGGCCAGAGTCTACTATTTTAATCCCCACACGAATTTCTGAGGCTGTATAAAATCGCCAAATGGTAAGAAGAATAAATATGAAACGCGTCCCAGTACTGAAGGGGTTAATGTTAAGAGACTGATTCTCCTGATTTCATTTCAATACGAAAAACAGTACATCAACCTAAAGCTTTCTGACTACAAAGAGGTTAAAAGAAGAAAACTAATATGAAATAAATAAAAATAGATATAAAAGATCGTTAGTTAATTCAGTGACCGAAATGTCATATTAACCACCCAAATTGGTGTTGTACTTTAGATATTGTCTCGTTAGCAGCTTCAAATTTACTGCTGATGAGATAGTGGCTGAAGTACAAGAATAATTTTAGAAGGTTAAGATGAATTTTAAGATTAGAAATTCACCCCCCCCCAAAAAAAAAAAAAAAAAAAAAATACATACTTTTAATCTCTGTTAATACTTGCTCTATTTTCTAAATCTTTAAAAAAAAAACAGAGACAAATCAAAGATGGAGCATAAAGTGAATAATAAAAGATAGAGGTAACTACGCCCACTTCCTCTGCCGCCATCCTGAAGCCACGCTCGGCTGCCTGCCTCGAAAGAGGAGCGAGTGAAGCATAATGTGGAATGTGAAAAAAAGACAAAAGAGAAGAAAATAAAGGTAAAAATGTGTCCCAGTACTGAAGGTGTTAATTATGAAACACAGCAGTTCTTCTCTCAGAATACGATGATTAATAGTACTTGGCTTCGGTCCTTGCGCACTCAAAAGGTTCAGATCTACCACATGAGATCACCTCCAAAATTTAAAATTGATGAATAAATATAATATTCATGATAACAATAATAATAATAATAATAACGATGATAATGATAATTTCGGACCTGTAAGGAAACTGGCAAATTAGTAGTGGACTTACGTAGCTCTTGCCCACCTTCCCTTCCTAAAAAAACAAACAAACATTGGAACTTAAAAGCGAGGAAAGTTTTTTTAATGGCTTAGCTGCGGAGTTGTGCTATACGGGAAGTGGCGATGATGTGATGTGATGTGTGTCGCGTCCTGGAGGTAGGCGGTGTGTGTGTTCATTGTGTTCACTCGTTATACAATCCCGGCGGTGTATTGTTTCCGTGTCCAGTGGGTCTGTTACCGATGTGTGGGGTGGCCTCGCCTCGACCATAATGACAGGCGTGTGTTCACCGTGAAGGGCGCGGTGTGGTAAGCTGTAGGATGGAATAGGGAGGTTTTGGGTGGGATGGAGTGGTGTGGTGTAGGATGAACAGTGGTGTAGCTTGTGAGGGCATGCGGTGAAGTAAACCTCTACCACACGGGGCTACTGGAAGTGACTCCCCAGCATGGTGGTTTGTTAATACTGGAGCGGAATGGTTCTTCAGCAGCCACGACCACGAGACGCTGATCCATCCATCCACCTTCACCGCGACAACAAGTAGCGCTGCTCATCACGTGTCAGACTTTCAGTTTTAGCTTTGACAAGCTGCTGCTGCCGCACTCCTATTTCAACACCGCGTACTGCATATGGCGCGACCGTTCCGCTGCTAACACTGGTGACATTGCCTCAAACGGACCCTAAACCCGCGTTACCAGTGCCACCGACGTGCGTGAGTGGCGCCGCTGAACCATCGCCAACAAGCCACACCACCTCATATGGACCTCCTATCTGAAAGACCATCCATGCGGGGACCGTTAACCAGAGTGGATGCCCAATCTCCCCTCAAACCATGGCCAGGATTCGAACCCATGGAAATCTCAAGACTCCCAGAGCGCACGTGGTTCCACTGTACCACGGTGGACAGAGCAGTACACCGCGTCTGAAGGACCCATACTGGAAGACACACGGATAATGGCATCAATAATATGAAAAGGAGCGACACTGTGTTGACTTGCATTCAACGTATCCGAAGTGCAGAGTACAATGTATCCACTAGATTGACGCTCAGCCACCACGGGTACTCGTTCATTAACGCTGTGCTCTCTAATTGCCACTGTTTTTAATAACCGGACTCTCAAAAGTACATATTTTCCCATTGATAGTGTAAGATCCTTGTAAATCTATGATTGGAATAAGAAAAAAAACTCCTGAAAACGGTTTAACGCCCCTCAATACTGGGACACATATCTACCATATGTTTTGGGTGTGATGAGACGATTTTATTCACATTAGGAAGGGTCCTTGGAGGTCAGAAGATTAGTGGTCAGGGTCCCCACATGAGTTTATGAAGCTACATAAAATCGACAAATAATATGCAAAATAAATATGAAAATCCTTCTCGGTACTGAAGGAGTTAAACGTCTCTTCACTGAGGAAGGCCGTGGAGGGTGATATTATATACGCCTCTTGCATATCACTTATTGGTCCAAATGTAGTAAAAACCGACGTGAGCTCTACAGGGCCACATTTTTAACATTTTGCTGCCATATCTCCATTATTCAACTTGGTGTCGTGTCTCCCTTACTCGTATCAAGGTCTCGTGCAAGTTTAAGGAAGCGAGAAACAGGTATTCTAAACAGGTCCCATGGTGTAATTAACAGGTCCCATGGTGTAATGGTTAGCACTTTGGACTCTGAATCCAACAATCCGAGTTCGAGTCTCGGTGGGACCTTTGTTTGCCTTCACTTTTTTTACGGCGAGAAATCAAATTGGGGGAAAGTAATTAGTGGGGTTCCTCAGGGGTCAGTATTAGCTCCATTGCTCTTCATAATTTACATAAATGATTTACACACTGGGATCAGCAGTAACATTAGTAAACTCGCAGATGACACTAAGATAGGGCGACAGATAAGTACACCGCGTGACAGCGAGATTCTACAAAGAGAACTAGACATATTGCACGAGTGGACAAATAAATGGCAAATGGATTTTAATACTAGCAAGTGTAGCATTCTTCACATAGGTAGACATAACCTGGATAATGGATATGAAATTAATGGCACAGAGTTACGTAGGCTAAACTCGGAAAGGGATTTAGGGGTATTAATTAGTCAGGACCTCCGACCTAGAGAACAGTGTATCAGCGCTAGAAATAAGGCAAACAGAATATTGGGTTTCATTGCCAGGACAGTAACTAACAGAACAGCTGAGGTAATTTTAAAACTATCTAGCGTTAGTTAGGCCTCATTTAGATTATGCAGTTCAGTTTTGGTCTCCTTACCATCGGATGGATATAAATAGGTTAGAATCCATACAGAGAAGAATGACGAAGATGATACATGGGATTAGGAACTTAAATTATAAAGATAGATTAAAACGCCTTCAACTTCACTCATTGGAAAGACGCAGGGTGAGAGGAGACCTGATAGAGGTGTTTAAATGGATCAAGGGATTCAATAAGGGGGATATAAATAAGGTACTTTTAGTTAGTACTTCAAATAGAACGAGATCGAATGGTTACAAGCTAGAAAAATTCAGATTTAGGAAAGAGATAGGGAAGAACTGGTTCACAAATAGGGTGGTAGATGAGTGGAATAGGCTCAGCGGGCATGTGGTGAGTGCTAAATCTATTGATTGTTTTAAAAAGAGGTTGGATGAGTTCATGGATAGAGATGATAGATGGTAGAGAATATATTCTTTTTAGATTCACAGGAACTACCTCGAGTAGGCCAACCGGCCTTTTGTAGATTCCTTATTTTCTTATGTTCTTATGTTCTAACCTTACACATTGTATCATTATAGTGACTTGTGGTGAGCTATACTTATTGAGAAGAGCACGATGGCCACACCAAACCACAGAGAAATGACACGTGTAGGTAAGTTGGCTTCTGGCAGCTTTCCTTGTTGTATTCTTATGTTGTCTTTGGTCTGGTGGGAATTGAATGCTGCCAAGTAGTGATCTGACAGTCCCCGCTCAGCTCCAGTGTGGCCTTGCCCTTCCTGAGTGAAGGACAAGGGCGTGACTCCACCTGCTTTATTTTCTCGCTTTTCATCCTGCTTCTGTATGGTGTGTTATTGTATTTCATATGCTCTTCGCTGTTGTTGTCATCGTTGTCATCGTCGTAATCGTTGTCGTTCTCTCTCTCTCTCTCTCTCTCTCTCTCTCTCTCTCTCTCTCTCTCTCTCTCTCTCTCTCTCTCTCTCTCTCTCTCTCTCTCTCTCTCTCTCTCTCTCTCTCTCTCTCTCGCTACACACACACACACACACACACTAAATAGATTATATTTTCCATCATCATCACACCATCACCATCACCAACACCGCCTCTTTCTGTAAGCGTGAAAAGACACTCCTACATTGTTTCCTTGAGTTGCAATGGCGTGGTGTCTTGCATGTTTTCTTTCTTTCTATATATATTTTTTGTTTTGTTTCGTTTTGTGTTTTGTTTCAGTACAAAAGAGACACTGGCCAAGAGATACAGTGCGAAAAAGAGGTCTACAGAGCGTGCCAGTCCCTAACTAGAGGTCAAAAGGATAATCTAGAACTGAAGGATGAATGGAGTGACATGTTAGTCCTGTTACCGCCACAACTTGTCAGGAGTTATTCATTAGGCGGTGTTGTTGCTACCACCAGTGGGCGGCGTGGGTGCGGTACATGATGGTGGTAGCCTTTGCCACCACTGGTGTTAGATTGACAGTGTGGAGCGTGAGCTTCTCCCTGCGGCACGCCTGGCGCAGCCCTGTAAGGCGGCACTAACCTGTTCCTCCTTTAGCGCCGGGACGCACACAGGCCCAAGGCAACACACACACACACACACCACACACGCGCGAGCACACTGGACCGCCGCTCAGCACCGCGGCAACCACGGCATTGACGCCTTGCCTCCTTCGCTGCCCACCTCCTCACCACGCCACACGCATGCTACAAGTTGTCACATGTTATTTACTCAACTATTTATTTATTTACTTGTTTGTTTATCTATTCACCCGTGTTCATCTAGCTTACTCGTTTACTTGTTTTTCTTTATTTTAACAATATAGCTCATTTATTGATTTATATCAAAATTTATTTTATTTTTATGTAAATACGGTCTTTCCTGAACGAAAAAGTAGAGTAATATTATTTAGCATGATTGTGCAATGTGAATGTACAATATTGGGTGTAGTGGTGAATGGTGAGCGTGTGTGCCCCAGTCACTCGTCACACCTTTTGCCCAACTGGACCGCCACCGCTAGCAAAATTATTCATACGTTTTTAGTTGATGCTTCAAGTCACGAGAGCTTTGCATCACTCGACATCCGCGTGCAGGTGTCAGGTTAGGCAGACCACATAGCAGTGGACGCGGCACATACCACTGGAGTGAGGTGGGGATTCGGCCGCCCCTCTCCTCCTCAGTGACTAGAAGGGGCATTAGCAAAAAAATAATACATACAGCAAAACGTGATATTTACAGCCATAAGTCCATTGAGCTGCCGCTCTTTATGGACATGCATTGAACTTTACATGTAGTATGTGTGATATGGCGTAGCAATGAAGGCCGACGAGCTGCTACAAAGATACGGTTGCATTATGACTCTTGGAGTATACTAGTTGTAAAACAAATGAAAATAAAGATACATAACAATCATTGAGACAAAAATGTTAGTGACGTAAGTGAGATCTACACAAGAAAGTAAAAATAAATAAATGTGTGAAAGGATAAAAATTATATATATATATATATATATATATATATATATAT
>CM035223.1:12299499-12321999 GCA_020233015.1 Callinectes sapidus | reverse complement strand
CGTTATTGTTTATTTTTAAGAGCGTTTTCATGTTTCCATTGATACACTAATAGTATTTATTAGAAGTTTTTAATGGTTTCAAGACCATTTTCATGATTCCAGTGTCCGTGTCTTTAGTGATTGTTCAATAGATTCTAGTGTGATATGGGGTTTTTACAACGTTGTATGATTCAGACAGACTGTAGTGTGGTTATGGAATGTTTACGTTATTTAAAAATTGAATTATGAATTAGAAAACGACTCATAAGCATTCCATTAATCGCTACAGTGGCCTTTCAAATCAGTCTTTATGACAGATCGACGCGTTTCACGATTAATATTCAGAAACACTTTGCTCTCTCTCAATACAATGATTTTTAAAGTTCGAGTGTTTTCTTCTGTTAATTATGTAGAAATCTTGTTCATCGGTAACTAGAACTTTATAAATCACATTTAAAAATGTGCCACTTCATCAAGAGCTTTAACTCTTTCACTACGATAAGAAAAGATTAACAGCATCACTAGTAATGCATGAGATCTTGATTAGCATCTGCGAGAAAGGAACGCATGCAAAAGAGTATATTTTGCAATTTCTACCCAATTTGAATGTTTTAGGTAACTATGGAGTAAGTAAAGATGTCGTGAAGTGATAGGTTATTAAGGAAAGATAGAGTGAATAGCACTTAAGAAAGTGGTGAAGGTGCGGCGCTGAAGTATTTCTGATATAATCTAAACTCTGCCTCTTGAAGTTACATAAGTCTGCACATCATAGGTTATGTAACAATCTCTCTCTCTCTCTCTCTCTCTCTCTCTCTCTCTCTCTCTCTCTCTCTCTCTCTCTCTCTCTCTCTCTCTCTCTCTCTCATTTGTCATCCTGAGTGGAAAGATACACAATAGCGTCACCTCGCCTGCTGCTTCCCCGTCACCATGACTCAACGAGGAAGCGTCACAGCTGCCTCTAACTTGTGTCGCCGCCCGTCACTCTCCATTCTCCTGGTTATCTGATCTTCTGTTTTCCTCCTTCCCTTCATTAACCTTGAGAAATGTGATGTCTGTTGTGGCAAATAATACATGAAGTGTAGTTTTTTTTATGTAAGAAGGGGAAGCTGGCTAGGAGCAACAAAAATAATGAAAATAAAAATCCTACTAACTTACCAGTCCAGTTATTGCAATACTGGGAGCAATGGCAGATGAATAACGATGGAGATGAACCATGAAAACACTAGAAAACTCTCCATGACTTCCACCACAGCCTGTTGAAAGCAGGGTCCGTATTCAGAAACGCTTTGTTCTCTCACCACGACTATTTTCCAAGATTATAGAGATGATTAGCAGGTTTTCAAGAGTGTTACTCCAGTTCATAATATAGAAATCCTGTCACTCTGCCTATAAAACCGCAAAAGCACCTTTAAAAACACATGTAAATCGAAATAAAGCCTTTTGAAATAGTGGCGATGAAGCACAGAAGTGTTTGAGAATACGACCCCAAATGTGATTAAACGACGAAGCATTTAAGAATACTACCCTGAAGAGTTTCATCAGTGGTTCTTTGTTCTCGCATTCTTAAACCTTTTTATGTGGTTCAGTGTGTTCTACAATGTTATAAGGATCAATACTCGTGTTCTCGTGGTTTCTTCACTTACTGATGATTCATAAGCCCTGGTGAACTAACATTAATAATGGAGACATCACTGTAAACCTTAGCAACTTGCATGAGAGCTTATTAGAAAAGATGTAATGAGAAGCCGGTACGCGTAATAGACTTCTAAGGCCTATATCTTTTTAAACACTGCTCTCGCTAACACAAAGGCTTTATTGAAGATGGTCAGGTTTTTAATGGTATTTTTATGGTTCTGGTAATACATTTTTAAGATTTCTTATTTTTATTATAAGGAAAACTATCTTGAAAACACTGCCAGTCGTCTCTGTGATCTTGGAAAAGTGTTGTGGTGAAAGAGCTGAGCGCTTGTGAATACGGACCTAATACTCTCCCACACGTTTCCATCATGCACGCGTTCACAAGCCACCCATCCAGACACACACACACACACACACACACACACACACACACACACACACACAACACACAACACACGCACACACAAAGCTTGCAGGCAAATGGAGACATCTCCTTGTTTGCTTTCCATACGTTACGTGCTGCACAAAGCTCAGGAAACACGCTCCGCCTCAGGATGTCAAAACAGAGCATCGGCCTTGTGCTGTCTGTTCACTGAGGCTGGCGGAGATAAAAGGGAATGTTCGTGTCCACGCAACAAGCTGATCACTCCCCGCGCTTCCTATACCCCAATGGCCAGCACGCACGCCATGTCACGCTCCCGATGGCACTGCCGCGTAAAAGAGCATTTGACATGTTGATCTGCTCATACCGCCACTGATGCTTTGATATGCTCGTGGTATAATTATATGTGATAGATAAAACTCAATGGAGAACAATTGGGACTATAATATGTGACTAGAGTGAATGAAGAACGAATGGAATTATATGTTACTCTGTTTAACTTCTTTACTACTATGACGCATTTTTTATATTTATTCTGGTTATTTGTCGATTTTATTCAGGCAAAGACATTTCTGTGCGGATTAGAAAGGTACAGATTCTGGCCATTAATCTTTTGATCTCCCTGGACCCATCCTAATGTCAAAAAATCGTCTAAACACACCCAAAACTTGTGGAGAAAATGTGTCCCAATACTGAAGGGGTTAATAAGACTGAAAAGGGAACAATTGTAATCAGGTGCGACTGTGTATAAAACTGAATGGATGGTATTTATAACGTTACGTGTAAATGCAAGGTAGAATCCTTGTGTAAATGTGAGCTTGCTTCAGGATCTCTGTAATACTCACCTGCATCTGGCTTGATAGGTTAATTAGACCACATGCTTGAGAGGTGTACATAGGATGGTGTAGCGTATATAGGCCAGTTCAGCTGTCAGATCCCGAGGTGTCTGAGCAGCTGACCAACATGATGAGGGCAGCAAGGGTTTCATCTCGTCCTGTAATGGCACAAGAACAAAAGAGGGTTGTAATTTAGTTTGGTGGTCTCTGAAAATGTGTGTGTGTGTGTGTGTGTGTGTGTGTGTGTGTGTATGTGTGTGTGTGTGTGTGTGTGTGTGTGTGTGTGTGTGTGTGTGTGTGTGTGTGTGTGTGTGTGTGTGTGTGTGTGTGTGTGTGTTCCTAACGAAGTGCTGGACTCCTGATAGGCAGCCATTACTCTCCCAGCAAGACCTTAGCACTCATTGAGACCATTATGTGTAATGACTTTTTTTTTTTTTATGTAGAAGGGAGGCGGCCAAGGGCAACAAAAATCAAACAAAATAGCCCACTCTAGTGCCGGTCCCTGGAAAGTCCATATTCAGTAGCCAAAAGAAGAATGGGATAAGTGTCTTGATACCTCTCTCTTGAAACAGTTCAAGTCATAGGCAGGTGGAAGGAAATACAGAGGCAGGAAGAGAGTTCCAGAGCTTACCAGAGAAAGGGATGAAAGACTGAGAATACTGGTTAACTCTTGCATTAGAGAGATGGACAGAATAGGGGTGAGAGGAAGAAGCAAGTCTTGTGCAGTGAGGCCGCGGGAGCAGGGGAGGCACACAGTTAGCGAGATCTGAAGAGCAGTTAGCATGAAAATAGCGGTAAAAGAGAGCAAGAGAAGCAACATTGCGGCGATGAGAAAGAGGCTGAAGACAGTCAGTCAGAGGAAAGGAGTTGATAAGACAAAAAGCTTTTGATTTCACCTTGTTCAATAGAGCTGTATGAGTGGAGCCTCCCCAAACATGTGAAGCATACTCCATACATGGGCGGATGAGTCCCCTGTATAGAGTCAGCAGTTGGGGAGGTGAGTAAAACTGGCGGAGACGGCTCAGAACACCTAACTTCATAGAAGCTGTTTTAGCTAGAGAGGAGATGTGAAGTTTCCAGTTTAGATTACTAGTAAAGGATAGACCAAGAATGTTTAGTGTAGGAGAAGGGGACAGTTGAGTGTCATTGAAGAAGAGGGGATAGTTATTTGGAAGGTTGTGTCGAGTTGAGAGGTGGAGGAATTGAGTTTTTGAGGCATTGAACAACACATGGTTTGCTTTGCCCCAATCAGAAATTTTAGAAAGATCAGAAGTGAGGCGTACTGAGGCTTCCCTGCGTGAGCTGTGTACTTCCTGAAGGGTTGGTCGTCTATGGAAAGACGTGGAAAACTGCAAGGTGGTATCATCAGCATAGGAATGGATAGGGCAAGAAGTTTGGTTTAGAAGATCATTGATGAATAATAGTGTGTGTGTGTGTGTGTGTGTGTGTGTGTGTGTGTGTGTGTGTGTGTGTGTGTGTGTGTGTGTGTGTGTGTGTGTGTTGTGGAAGTGTAGTTGGTCTAATCAGTGGTACTGGTTTAGTAGAGATAAGAAATAAGTCATACGTAATAGAGAGAGACACACGCTGCCATGGCTCGTTGAAGAAAGAAAAGTGATAGAGAGCCATGGCAGACGTGTGGGGGTGGAGGCAGCCTCAGCCTCACTCAGGTGGAGGGTAACGGGCGTGCCTCCACTGCCTACACTGCCAGCACTGCCTGCACTGCCTCGGCTGGCCGTAGCCTGTGTGGTTGGTGCGCGGGGCGGCGGGCCGAGGTGTGTTCCAGGGCGCCCTGTGTGTTGGGCGGCCCTGAGTGCTGGTGCTGTAGTGTGGCGCGATGTAGTGGCCCCAGCGTCGGTACAGTGTGCTGAGGACGTCTGGGGCAGTAGTGATGGTAGGGGTGGTGCTTTGTCCCCTGCTGGTGTGGCGGCCGGTGGTGGTGTGGGTGGTGTGGGGATTGTGGCTAGTAATGGTGACGGTGTTGGTTGGGGTTACGGTGTCTATGGTGTGTGGAGCATTGCTGCTTATGGTGACGGTCTCAGTGTGGGTCTCGGTGTGGGTAGGGGGGGCGCAGGGATGGTAAAGGTAGAAGTCTGTGTCGTCCTCCTGGCTGGGGGGACTATGGCTGTGTGGGGGACTGAAGGTCCCGGGGGGGCTGTGGTGGTTGGGACTAAGGTGGTGGTGTGAGTGTTGGCCAGACAGAAGGTCTGGTGGAGAACCTGGGCTGGTGAAGGACTCGGGTGGGGAAGGCCCGAGTATGGGGGGAGATTGACGGAGGACTTTTGATGGAGGAGTCTGGGGAGGAGACTCCTGGTGCCGAAAGATGGATGAAGATGAGCTGAGCGGGGGGACGATGGAGAATGACTGGGGGGGAAGCAGCGATGGGGAGGGGTCGCTGTATCAGGGGGAAGATGGCTGTGAATGGGGGACGGTGGAAAGCTGTAGTGTGTCTGGTGGGGAGGCAGCCTTGGGGAGAAGCTGCCGTGACAGGGGGAAGGTGACTGGAATTGGGGGTTGTGTGTGGGAGACGGCCGGCCACACCAGTCTGTGGGGGAACTGGCGGGATATTTTCCATGGCAATTTCTGAAGAGCACTGGAACCTGGTAGGACCTGCAGCAGTGCAGGTGATCGGGGCAGCGGCAATGGTGGAGAGGGGAGGGCCTTCATGTGTGGCCTGTGGAGGTACCGGTGGAGGCGCATCAGAGTGTGGTGGTACCACACGCACCTCATTACTTCACACACCTGCTGGGGCGGCACTCTGCCAAAGAGAATCAGGCAGGGCGCCTCCTGGTCAGCAGGGTGACTGGCTGTGCGTAGCACCCGTGGCCGCCTCAACCTTGGCCACAGGAGACGCAGAAAGACGGCCAGCAGGGACCCCGCTGCCCACCACAGCAGGCAGCGTGTGGTGAACAGCAGGTACGCCTGCTGTATGTGGCTCCTGGTGGCCTCGAGGCAGGCCACGTGCTTTACGGCGCTACGAGCAGTGAGCATCGGGCCCACCACCGGGAGGATGGACCCCCAACCCCGCTCTGGCGCGGGGCAAGCCACGTGCAAGTTGGGCACTGATGGTGGCTGGAGAGGACCCAGCCACCAGAGGGTTCCTTCCCTCTCCAAGTGCCTTAAGGTATCGAGCACGCCCCCCGACGGTGCGTGCAGGTCCGTACTTGCGTGGAGGCTCGTCCACGCAAGTAAAAGCACCAGTTTTGCTACGATGAAGAAAATCATTTTTGCCGAAATATAAAAATGTAACAATTTGTGGTGTTGGTGCAGCTTTCACCTTGCGAAGAGTTTTGAGCTCAGGAAAAGGCGACAGTAATCTTGTTTTGCATTAATTCACTTGTTCGCTTGTTTTAGCTACGATTATGTTACCCTTATTACTTTTACTTTTATCCTAAAGACCTAAGCATCTATTTAAATCTCTTCTGCAATACCTTGCCTGAACAAAGGCTAATTGATGAGTCAGTGATACTTGGTTGCATCGTTCAGCTGTGATGTGACTGCTGGGGAACACTGCTGCTCCTTCAATGAGCTTCAACAACTCACTAAAAGCAGTTTCAAACATACATTCTTCTTCCAAAAATATTGAAAAAACGGGGAAAGAAAAAAAGATAAAAAAAACTTCAATAATTCATTTAACATTCTAGGGACTGGCACTTCAGTGGGCCTTTTCTTACCACTATTTAATATCCCCTTGGCTGGACTCCCTTTAGTAGAAATAAATAAATAAAAAATCAGATAAGGAAAAAGAGAAAAAAAAATAAGGATTGCACGTTTCGTAGTGGGAGTGAAAATGTGGGTGGAAATGTTAGTGTGGTGAGTGCGTGGGCAGGTGTGGGCAGTGTGCAGGCGTGGGTCGTGGCGTGCAGGGGGCGTGGGATTCGTGGCTTACCTTATATCCCAGCACAAATCACCAGGCGGGAAATGAGATCCTTGTGAGACATCGAGTGACGCACCTGTGTTAGTGACGTCATGAGAGAGAGAGAGAGAGAGAGAGAGAGAGAGAGAGAGAGAGAGAGAGAGAGAGAGAGAGAGAGCATCGTGTGTGTATGTGTGTGTGTGTGTGTGTGTGTGTAGACTTTCATATTATTTTCTCCTGTGCTGTTTTACCACTCATGATCCCTCTCCAATCTATACTTCTAAAAAATTTCCTTAGGTCTTCAAGGTTGGCTCTTGCATAATTCAATGTTCCATTTTTATAATCCTCTTCTTTTCTTACCATTCCCCATTCTTGCAATTCCATTTCAGTCAAGACATGATCACTTCTCCCCACTGGGCTTAGGTACTTAATGATGGGACAGAGTTCTCTTTTGGGGGAATACCAGGTCTAGCATTGATGGTTCTTCTCCTCTGAACCTAGTGAATTCCTCTGACCATTGAACCAGTGTGTTCTCCATGGCTAAATGCAACATTCTTTCCATTTTATACCTTTGTAGTTAAAATCTCCCACTAGTAGTACCTTCTTGTCCTTCCTTATCATGTCATCCAGGTATTTTAACATCTCCTTCTGCATTACTTTACATTCTTCCAACTTCCACATATTTGTCGTTGGTAGCATATATGTTACTACAATTTTCCTCCTCTCTCTTCTATTGGTTTAAATTGTTATACCAATGACTTCTGCCATGCCATCACAATATTCCACTTCCTCTAAAAAAATGTTCTCTTACACCATTATTGGTACCCCTCCTCCTCCTTTTCCTTTCCTATCTCTTCTCCAAATTTTATATTCCTCTTGCTGGAAATTTATGTGGATCTCTTCCTTTAATTTTATTTGCCATGCAGGACACATCTGGTTTGTGAATATTTAAATAATCCTTTATTTCTCTACCTCCTCTTCTTCTCCTAAATAAACCGCCTCCTCAGTCTCATGTCTATCACCCTCCAGTAACATTTCTTCTTGATTTGTCCCTTTGTTTTTTCCTTAGCCTCTTGTCTCAGATCTTTCTCCTTCTGTCTTTCTTCCAAATTCTTGTCTCTCTTTAACCATATATCTTTATACTCCAAACTTTGGACCAGTTTACCAGCTCTTCCTGTTATTTCCTCCACCACCAATTGTGATCTCATTCTCTCTTTTAGTGGCCTTTCACTTCCTTCACTATATTTTCCAATTTTGTGTTTCTTCAACTTCATATTCTAAACTTTGAGTGTCATCTTGAACCTTTTGTATGACCTTTACTAATCCTCTCTCCTCTCTTTCCATCATGTATTTGTTTGGATTTTTCTTTCCCTGTAATCCATAGATCACTATACATTTCTTTCTGTCCACCGTATCTCTCACTGTCTTCCTTTTCCTTAATAATTTGTATTATCGTGTCCTTTGTCTTGTCCTGTATTTGTATGAGTGTGTATGTTGTACTGTGAGTAGACATCTCGTATCTCTATTGTCTACATACACAGTTCTGCTCGCTCACTTGCTCTTTGATGATGTGATGTCAACCTGAGGTTCATGGTAACATCAGAGGCAGGCAGTCAGCTGTCCTGTACAAGTCTTGAGGTGTGTGATATCTGAAGGATCATCTCAAACCTTGTCCATGTTGTACAGTTTGAGTTTCAAGTTCTCAAGTCACTTATATTCACAAATAATACTCAAAATAAAAAATAACTAAATTAAATACATTCTTTACATCAAAATAAATTACAAAAAAAAAAAATAGGACTAAAAATTACATTAAAACTCCAATGCATTAGTCATATGTATATATAAAAAATTCATTTACAAAACATAAATATAAAATCTGGTTGTTGTGAAAGAATACAAACAACTACTTTCTGATGACACTCCAATAATCTCTCCTTAGTTTTTGTGTCAGTGCCAGTGCTGGTGGCACTCTGCCATGCAAAGTTTTGGTCTAAAACCAAACTGCAGTCTAACTTAGGATAAATTTGTTCCAAATGGAATGAAGACAAAATACACAAATTTTCTTTCTTTGTAAATATTTTTACAAATCTTACACTTTGCATTTTTTATATCTACAACAAATGTTCATACATTAAATAAGCAATCCTAAAAAAATCACAACACTGTTGTAGAAATAAACTGTAGCCACAACCACTGGCGGCAAGTCTCTGAGCCAGGCAGTGCCTAGAGCCAAGGGTGCCAGGCTGGGTCCATGCGGCACAGGTTGTCCACACAGTTGACGGCTCGCACTAGTTGAGTCACCTGCAAGTATAGATGACACAGCTAACTTATTGGGAAAACTTGAAATAAACTTGTGAATTCTAAGCTGCATCTAGAAGTGCAAAAACACTGGTGTGAGATTCTGCATCTGCTGGATTGAAATGTGAAACTGTCCCCCAATAATGGAGGTGAAGCAATAGAAGCCTTCAACTTTCATCAAATGACTGCAAATTTTTCTGAATATAATTTTAAATCTCTTCACCTTATCTAACTGCATCCTAAAAACATTCACATTAATAATACATTTTATCTAATATTAGACTACATTCACTTATGTTCTCACTGTCTTTGTACTCTAAAAATCCTACTAATCATTGCACAGAGATCTTATAGATATTCTTAGTGTTATTACAGACACACTGGAGTAACTTCTTTTCTAACAGTTCATAAGTTCCCAATCTATAAGGACTTGATTCCAACAGGTGTGTGGTGACGGCTCACCTTGTTGTCTGCACCATCGCTGGATGCCAGGGATTGGATGCGTGCGGTGATGGCCGTCACTGCCTTGTTGACCCGCGTGATGAGCGTCTCCCCCTCCATGGCACCAGACCCCTGACTACCCTCCACTGCCCCTGCCTCGTGCCGCTGCTGCCGGAATATGGAGGAGAACTGCTTCAATGAAGAGGTAAGTCATTACGTCAACCGTTGTACTACACTGCCATTTAAGCTGAGTTATCGTAAGGTAACAAACTGGAAATACTTCTTTCTGCAATTTAAACTCCAGAAAATTCATTTGCTGTATTTGTAGCAGACCTGATAAATCAACAATTCTAACCCGGCATCTTAACTTAAAGGAACAAAAACAAGAAAATAAGGGAAGCTGATCAGATCTACACCTGTATAAATCATAGATGGTTCATTTACCTGTCTAATCTTGTAAAGCTCTCTACTGACACAGCACTAACAACCTTATAAGGAGTTTATTTCATTCATCTAATAGGCCACATCAGTTATTTTTTCTTTGATTTAACATGGTATCAGCCTTGTATGAGTCTTTAAAGTGATCTGTAGAGATCTATCAGAGAGAGAGAGAGAGAGAGAGAGAGAGAGAGAGAGAGAGAGAGAGAGAGAGATAAGTGGGTTTAAGAATTCCCTCCTTGATACCAGACAGCTGTAGTCGAGTGCATGCATGGCTGGCAGTACAACTCCATAAACTGAGTTACCAGGTGTAATATTTTTTAAATTTTTCCAACACTAAGCAAGAGATCTCTATCTATCCCCACAGGTGTCGTGAAGAAGCACAAATCCCAAACTTACCTTGTGCCAGGTGATGATTTCGTCCCTCATGATGGCTCTGAGGAGGGCATTGACTTTGAAGGATGGAGTGGCCAGGCACCGTGCAGTGGCCACCATGGAGGCTGTGAAGGGACCCGACACCCCAATGCTCGTCACCAGCTCGGCCAGGTTAGGGGTCAGCCGGAATGGCACAGGACGGTTGCCGTCCAACTCTCCTGAACGGGAAGTGGGGAAGAATGTTATTCTGGTAAGCGTTATTCACCTACAGTTGTCTGCTGTCAGCCAGGCAGCTATTCCCCTAAATAAAGAGTTCAAGGCTCATATTGACAGATCTTCAGAGAGGACTGAGACTACTCACACACCACACACAGGGACATTAAAGTCACATAACCCCTCAGCTTACATTCCTTGTCTAGTTGGTGCAAGGTGAAAGGCGGCCATACATTAAGAGGCTCATCCATTTGCCTCACCACACCCAAAATTTGAACCTAGGCCTCCTTGGTTGTGAGCTGAGCAAACTTCCAGTACACTATGTAGCATATGCATCCATTTTCCAAGTAATGAAATGAGTGATGAGACAGTACCTTTGGCATCATCAATGCTGAACTTGAAGTATGCCACGTTGATGAGTCCTGAGTCCTGGTGAACATACATCATGTCTGGGTACAGCTTGGTCAGGTGCAGCAGGTATTCCATCAGTCCAATGAGAGCCAACTGCACCGTGAGCTGAAATAAACAAAATAAACCAATAAATAAATGTTCATGATAAGTCAATACAACAACTACCATCAAGCTGGAAGTACTCAGTGCTATGGCTTCAATATGTGAATAGTTTGAAGTGACTCACTTTTATTGTAAGACCAGTGATGTACCTAATTTCATATGTACCTGCTTTAATTCTTTGCTCCTCCTACAATTCTTTCTCTACATTTTCATCATTCAAAATTAAACCCTCTCTTAACTCGAGTTGTCTCTTCACCCGTATAGTGCCAAGGGTGTATATTTACACCGCATGTTGTTGATACAAATTTTGCTACTGGTGTATACAAACACCAAGCTATGTACGGCTTCTGTTGGTGCCATGTAGAGCAGTCAGAGTCCAATCCCAAGCATGTCTTTGTACAGCCTGACTCTTGTGTGTTATTTCACCACCTCCCAAGCATCACCACACTGACCCAGAGAAAGCAAATGAGCCATAACAAGTCAAAATGTTGAATGTGTGTTGCTCTGGACTTGACAATTGACGTTGCAGTGTCAACACTGGTGAGTGGAGAGGATAGTGGATGGTTTATTGATAGTGATGCATCATTATCCTCATCAGACTCAGATGATGGTGAGATTGATAGGCATCATAAAGGAGAGGATGAAAGTGACTAAATTTCATGGTATGGGGAAAGGGCAAGTGACAATGTGAAGGAAAAAAATTCTCCCCAAGTTTGATATTAGTGTTAGTGATGGTGAAGGTGATGAGGATGATGGTGGTGATGGTGTACCAATGACTGATAGTGCGAAATCATGTTTTTTTAAGCATCTTTCAAAATCAAAATTAACTTTCTGGGCACCTGTTACCCCTTATATAGGGTTTAAGTCTTGCTTTCATTCCAAAAATACAAAAATAATCATATAAAAATAAAATAAAACTCCAGCACCCAGGAGAAAAATTCCATTCTTTGTTCTGGCAGTGTAGGGGTTAATTAGGTCTTTGCACCTAAACTATCTCAGTGACTTGATGGCTTCACAATACTCACAATCTTCCTGAAGGTCCAGTAGTGGGTTGGGTTAGGGTAGGTGGTGAGGGCCCAGTCCCGCAGCATGGTCCGTGGAACCATGGCATTCTGCACCTCCTTCACTATGTCCCGCAGTACCTGGTGGGACGCCTGGGACCCTCGGGCCTGCAGGGGGAGCATTGCACCAGTGAGACAACAGTATTTTGGGATTGTTGTCATTACTATATGCCATACATCAATAGTCTTTAAAAACATTCCTTAGAAATTAACATTTGCAATTTTTAGAAATATTTAATTTGATATTTGAATTTCTTCACAATTACAGAGATGGAAGTAGTAGTAAAACAGAGACTACATAGCAAGAACAATTACAAATATCTTCAACTATTGACTAAACATCAAGGACACTGAAGAAAACATTCACCTGCACAGTTGCCAGCCTCTCGTAGTATCTTGTGACGGGAGTGTCAGGCTCCAGTTGTCTTTTTGCACACCTTAACTTGTAAATGTCCAGAAGAGAAAGAGACGACACATTGTCCTCCACTAATCTCATCTGGGGAGACACGGCCACCACTCTGCTCACGCTCAGATTCACCAAACGCCGACTAGTTTCCTGTGGAGTAATGCAACGGTTGACTTTGGTACCTCAGATGCTACATTAGGAACACACAGAGGTAAGTCTTGAACAAGGATCACAGTAAACAATGGCCAGATAAATTGCCTATGACAGTACAAATTGGAAAGCTATCAGTAACAAAACAAAAAAAACACTTTTGTATAATCATACAGTAAGTGTGTAAATGTTGAAGGTTGACCGTCTTTGTGTGGTATTCAATACTTCCCACACTGGACAATGGCCAATGTGTCTACTTCTCCAAACATTCATCCACAATTGTTATGGCCATTTTTTTAAGTAACAAGTCAAAATTATTTTCAAAACAATATCACTCCAACACTTTTTATTGCTTCTTGATTTGAAGCCTTCATGAACCTCACAAAATACTGCTCAATACAAACCAGAATGTCAAACCATAATGTACTGAACTGCCAGCTTTTGCTTCAGAATACAAGCTCACCTTCTGCTTTGCAAAGAAATGGTTCAACATCCTGAGCAGCTGCAGGACACGCTCCTCTCGCCGAGCGTCACTCAGGGAGTAGTCGTTGACCACCAGGTACGGATACATCCTGCCGTTGTGGCCCCGGATGTGGAGACGCCTGGCAGCAGTGCCGTGCTTCTGTACTATGTCCACCCGTGGCATGAAGCGAGCTATCCTAATGTAATAGTGAGAATGCTGGAAGGAAAGGATAACACCATGAGTACTGTGCCGAGCCAATAAAGTGATGAAAGGAGAAAATATATACAATGCTAAAAAATGTACAGTAATTAAATACCAGAAGTTGTTTGTGGTATGCTAATATAAGTGATAAATTCCAAGAATGGATAGGCAGTGTTATGCATCAGCTCTTATCAGCAAAATGGTGCATGGGGAGCTCAACCTTGCATTACCAACAAACCCAACAAAGGAGTGTTGTAATACTGAGGGAGCTCACCTTACCTTATAGTTGCAATCATTTGCTACTTCTGCCTCTTACACAAAAACTGGTTAAAAGCAAAATAAAAACAAAAAATGAAATTACAAATACTAATGTAATGAACCTTTGGCAATAAGAATTCTCCAGGCAACTCCACTTCAGCTGTCTGAAGACTAAAGTTGCTCAGGTACCGGCATTTTTCCTCAATCAGGAACCATCTGGAGAAGGAAAATGCAAATGCTTATTCATGCAATAATATTAATGTGTTCATACATTCATAAAAAATACTTTTGATAAGAGTAGTATTTGTAAATACTAACTTTAATTCACTTTTAGTTATTTGTATGAATGAATTTAATCTCTAGGGTGATGTGAATGTGTGTGAACATGATGGGCCTTGTCTCTGGCCACCCCACTGGTAACAGCTTGAAATTCTGGTACAGTCACACCTCTACATACGAGTGCTTCAGGATACGAAAATTCCAAGATACAAGCTGGGAAACGAGCCTAATCAATGCCCAGGATATGAGGAAATATTCACCATACGAGCCACAAGCATTTAGTTAAGCCAAGCCACCACTAGTTCGCAGTGAATGAAGAAAAAAATTAAATACAAAAGATTTTTAAAAATAGTGTTACGTTGTTTTTAAGCCTCTATTAATTTCATTATGTTTATTATGTAAGTTTACTTCTCGTCAGCTGATTTCACTCCTCCCCTCCTCCGCCACCATCTTACACTTCCACAGTGCGAGTTAACCTACGTACATTTTTATCACTTGATATTTGCATTATTTGTTTATTTATTTACATTATCTGTATTTACAATGTTTATTTTAATAACAAATACCATTTATCACCGTTTTCCTTATCAATGTTAACTTTCTTTCAGTGTATATCAGTATTACTAAACTTTTATTTGCATGTTTTTCTCATGTTGGAATGCATTATTCAGTTTTACATGAATTTAAATAGGAAACCTGTTCCACCATACGAGCTATTTCACAATACGAACTCAGTTGTGGTACAAATTAAACTCGTATGTAGAGGTATGACTGTATATAACATTTACTTAACTCTAAACACTTACTTTGGCAGAAGCTTCACCCTGGCTTCCAATATCTTGATCCACTTTTTCAGCTTATGAATCAAGCTATGCAGCTTCATGGCTCCCAGCTGTATGAAGTCAAAGTCTGTGGTGAACTGGCCCTTCATTTTGTGGAACACGGGATCCTGGACGGTGGCCTGTGCCCGCCTGGCCAGCGACTCAGAGGCAGCGCTGGCATACTGCCCTCCACCACTCACTGAGCTGCTGATGTTCTCTGAAACACACCACATTGCATCTCAATTAACTTCCTGAAGTATGAAGAATAATTACACAATATCAGTTCTGTCTGCTCACACAAACAGTATGTGGCTGAGTTTAATCTACTTTGCAAAGAAATTGTAACATGTTGTCAACTATTATTAACTTTCATCTGGAAAGGGATATAGCAACAACAGCACACTGTAGGATACAGCAGCTAATAACTGATTGAGATACAAATGCCTTATTTCTATTTCATTCATGAGGATTTGAGTGGTACACTGAACCTACAAAATAATAATACTCACCAATACCAATGCCAAATGTTGAGACAAGCTTCTTAACAAATGACAGCGTGTGTGGTGTTATGTTTGCCTCAGACACGGCTCCAGAGTTCTCAAAGGCCACGGCATAACACTTTGCCAGCGCCTGTCGCAGCTGCCGCAACACAACCTCATCCCAGTACTCCCGGAAGCAAACCATCTGGTGGAGAAACAACCTCTTAACATACTTATCTCTCCAACACTCCTAACACTTGCATTGAAGAACCTGATAATTTTAAAATAATTACTCATGACCACTCTATCTTAAGGTTTTCCATAATGAATACCACGGAGAGGTATCAGATCATGACAAAAAAAAACATGTATAAACTCACCAGATCTTGCTGCTGCATTTACCATTCCTGTACTCAAGATATTACTAACACTGCCACTACAACTACAATTACTGACTGACACCTGAGGAAAGAATGTTGGGACAAAAAAATTGGAATCAAAGCCTTTCTGCTTGTGGCTCTAGAGAAGTGAAGTCCTGGAAGGCAGTGAATGGATGGGGATGGTTTAGTGTAAAGTATCACCTGGTCCACAATTCCCTCCAGAGACGCCAGCACAGTGGGATGCAGCTCCTTCTGCATGTGCATGATGCGTGAACACCGCCACATGGGCTCTGTGGCCTTGATGGAGCCGGCTGTCTCTGTCCCCTGCTGCTGCCCACCAATCTGGGACTGTTGACCCTGTGCAGTCTGCTGTGCCTGTGCCTGTCCCTGCTGCTGCTGGTTCTGCTGCTGAGCCTTTTGAGAAGCAACAGCTGCTGGATCTACATAAGAGGAGAGACCTATTATGAAGAAAGATGTATTAATAATAAGGGGTGGATCTACCTTATTCTCTATTGAACATCTATAAATTATGTAATGTCAGTATGAGAACAAATCAATCTGTAAAAGGAAGAAAACGATACACAAAACACTTGCAAGATCAACCTGAAACACTAAACATTTGTGAAACATTCATCTTGACATCCAAATGAGGAGTCACCTCATCTAACACTACACCTCAGCACTGACACTCAATCACATTTCCATATTTGGTTTTGTAGTGATGACGGTTAAAAAAAGGTAAAGTGTGTGTGTGAGTGAGTGTGTACATAGGTGGTGGTGGTGGTGGTGCACTAAGCCCTTGGGGGACCTACCACTTTTGATCCTCCCACGCTGCTCTATTTTGAGGGTGAGGTACAGTGTCCTGATGGGGAAGTACACTGCCTGGGGGAACATCCGTCCAACTTGATTCAGTAAATTAATGATGACCTGGAATTACAGTAAATGCATTATTCATCAATTATCACATCATCAAAAACTGAGGTATGAGTGTAGGGTATTATAGGTATGAGACCATGAGGAAGCTGAAATGAAGGTCAAGAGGAAGTTAAATAATAAGTAATAAATGCAATACAATAACCTTCATCTTCACTCTAGTTCATATTTCAATGTTGTGCTCAGTTGTGCTTTTAAGGGTGAAATATCTATGACTTGGCATGAAACAAAGCACAAACTGTAATAAATGGATGACAGCCGGTCGTCAGTCTACCATAAGGGTAATTGAGTGAGTAACTAAGTAACGGTTGGCTAAAATAAACTGATACTGATTTATAAAACACTACAATTATGTGCTGCTTTTAACCTCTCCATAAATTTTTCAAGTGCCCAATTTTTAAACATGAAGCTCAGATTGTACAAAAAACCATTCCATGTATAATGCTATATGTGAAATCTGTTAAACTGAGGCTGCCGTGGTACAGTGGAAGTATGTGTGTTCTGGACGCTGAAAGATCCCCAAGTGCACGGGTTTCAATCCCAGCCACAGTCCGAGGGGAGATTGGGCATCCACTCCGGGTAATGGTTCCAAAACGGGTGAGCTTTCAGATAGGTCTCCATTAAGTGGCCTCCTTTAGCCCAAAAATTCCCATAAAAACCCACATTGTATAAAAAAGGTATCTCATCATGCAAATCAACTAAGTGACACCTCTGTAACTTGAACCAACAGGACACAAGAAGGGCCATGGGGTGAGCTGTACCTTCCCCTCAGGTCGCACAAGGCAGGTCAGCAGCTGAGGGATCCAAGGCAGCCACTGTATTGCCGGCACACCCACACAGTAGCGGTCCACGGCCTCACTCAGACTCCCACCCTCGTCGTCGTAACTCAGCAGCCACAGAACCTGGCGGCATTTTCAGGTTTCATTATGAGGCAGTGTAAAAGAATTGTGATATGAAGACAATAAGCAAATATAATGACCCACAAAGGCAATTAGGTTTCTCTATGGTGTCACATTATACCGTTTTCAAGAGATGGTTACTAAACAAAAGGGATATCGGAAAAAAACACAAAATACTAGATGCCATGTATGTAATTTTCCATGGCAACTAAATTCAACTAACATAAATTGGTACTGATATGACCTTGACATAGTTGCAAAGCCCACAAAGCTCATTAACTTGGTCTTTGTGAGTTGCCTAAGAGGAACCACAGCAGCAGTCTAAGCTACACACCTTAGCCAGATACTTCCTGGACTTGGACTCGTTCTGATGGCGTGAGGCGTGGAGGTAGCAGGTGATGGCGTACACCCCATACTCCATGTGGGAAGAGTCCCGGGTGAAGAGTGCCTCCAGGTAGTCTCCCCAGAGGGCCCACGCCTTCACCAGTGTGTCGTGGAGCTGCACTGCTGCACTCAAGGCTTTGTTTGCTTCTTCACTTCTATCTGTAAACCAATCACACCATTTCATGATCAACAAATTAAACTACATTTGTTTCCCAACACCATATTGTGTTCTATCAAAAATACAGAGAATACCAATGTTTACAAAATAATATAATCTACATAAAATTGATATAAACTTGTCAGCAAACAAGTGTACATACTCAGCTGGGATAAGAACATTCCCTTCAAAGCATAGAACTCCGCTGTCATGTCCTTGTTGAAGAACTTGAGGTTTGTTGATTCAATCACCTCCAGACCCTGGACAGTGTGTTCAGTCATTATTAATGTATTCACTATCCAATACCATTATTGCTACTCAATGCCATTGACAGAAAATGGCTCTGGAATTTTTCAAAACAAACAAAATATTTCAGATATATTTTCAAACTAAATATCCTTGGAATTGGCTCATTCCTACAATGTTTGTATTTAAGTAATAGTGAGTGTCAATAATTGTTACAAACTTAATTTACATCCAAAACTTATTACAAAATAAAGATGCTAATGCAATTCTTTACACCTGACACAGTGATGACACTGGTGGTGGGTCAGTAAGTGTGTGAAGGAGGGAGTGGTGTGTGTACTTACACCCTGCAGCTCATTCTTGCCCATCCCAGTGGCCATGGCCATCTGGTGGTAGCATTTCACCTGCTGTCGAATTTTCTGGAAACAGTCCACCACCGGCACTGAAGGAATGGTGTGTATCCTGGACAGAGACTCCAGACACACATTGCTCAGGTTGTGCTTGCGGGCAATCTTGCCAAAATGAATGATTGCCTGGGCTGAGGCATGCACTCCCAGCATACTCTGAAAATATAATATGAATTGTCAATCAGTCATAAACTTTCATACATAAGAATACAAGCTGACAAATTAACAAAGCTTAGCAAGCCAACATCATCATAATTTGTGTTCTTGTCTGTGTTTCATTACAGGCATTTAAACCAACACAACTATAAGGACTTGATAACGACTAAATATGTTTCTACTTCACACAGCAATAAAAATTACAAAATCAACCTTTGCACCAATAACCCAAGACTAAAATGTCATAATGCAAACTTACAATTACAAACAAGTACTGGATGGTTACATGATCCACACCAGCAGCAATGAACACTCACTCTCACTACTCAGAAATGAACACATACAAGCAGACCCGGAGACAGGGGCGGCAGTGCTCACCTGGTGCTCGGCCGAGTCAGTGTAGTGGTCCACGATGAACTGGTAGTGGTGCTGACGCCAGGTGAAGATGTCTGACCAGTGGGAGAGGTCGTCGGCAATGACGGGGAGACGGTTGCGCCACGTCTTCACAATGGCCTTCATGTCGTGCAGGGAGTTGGTCCTTCCGTGTACTAGTCCCTGGTGGATTTGGCACGCTTCCTGCAACTCCATCACCTGTACAGTGAAAACAACACTTGCATCAATAATGTGAAGTAATACAAATCTCCGTCAGCCGTCAACTCAACACCTGTGCCCAGTTTTTGTTAGATAATTAAGACATTTGCACTGTTCAGACAAACTAAACCATGTCTGAAGGAAAAGGAGCTACTCAAATGTCAAATCTACACCACCTACTGTGCCACTGAAAACAACAAAGGAAGAGACAAATATAGCAGTATGAGGGAGTGGTTGACGTCCTCCAGGTGTGCAACAGTGAGTGGTACCTGTTGAGCTGCTTGTAGGTATGGCAGATGGATATGGGAAACTATGTGAGGCAGTCTCTTCCACTCCCTGATGCAGAGCACTGTCGCTGCCTCCACCAGTTTCTCCACAAGCTTCAGGTGTTCCTCCTCAGGGTGGCAAATGGCCAGGTAGCCTCGGTATAAGTTGATCTGTGGAGGTATGTTACTTGCATTACAACGACATACCATCATGCAGGTGTACTCACCCACCACACTGACCCCTTCACTACTGGGAGGCATTTTTACCTTGGGTTCTGGGTACAATTAGATGGTTTTATTGACATTAGGAAAGCTCTATGGAGGTTAGAAGATCAATGGCCAGTCTCCACTATTCTAATCCCCCCATATGTTTCTGAAGCTGTATAAAAATTGGCAAATAGTAAGAAGAATAGACATGAAAGTACATCATAGTACTGAAGGCATTAAGCAAACAACACCAGTCTTCAGTCAACACCAACATCACCAGCCTTACCTTCCATGCCAGCTCCTTGGGATAAGACTGCTCCACGTGGGCCAGAGCCTCCTTCATGCGTGCCCAGTTAGGGACTCTCCACGCACTCTCCAGCACCAGCAGAGGATTCCCTGAGGCCTCACTGCTGCCGTAATCCTGCACCAGGTCCCATTGGTTCAGCTCCTTGGCACACCTAAAAGTTAACCACACAAAGATATCATCACATTTTTTTTGCTTTCACTGGACTACCTAACAGTACCATTTTTAGAATTCAAAGTGTGTTAAATTATATGTAAGGTTTTAAGACATTTGCTCCTGTCTTTTGATTAAGTCTTTGACCTTAAAGGGAACTGGCAAATTAGTGGGCTTTTTATTTTCGTTGTTTTTGTTGCTCTTGACCAGCTTCTCCCTCTTACATACAAGGCAGCTATTTTTATACAGTCAGTTTTATTGCATTACCTAATCCAGTGTTCCTCCCACAGCTTCATTTCAGACTGCAGCTTCCCAGGGGCCGGCACCACTGCCATGTCCTCCTTGGCCTTCAGCATGGACAGCTCATAGGTGGCCTGAGCCTGCTCCAGGAAGCCGTGCTGCTCGTAGGTCACCGCCTGGCAGGAGGGAGGGGTTAGTACGCATGGTTACCTGGACACACATGTACAGCTGGCTCACTACTTGTCCTATGTATATAATAAAAGTGGCATCTGTTGACCTTTTTATTCATGGCAGCTGTCACCAGGTAGGGTTTCTCTGGTGTGTGTGTGTGTGTGTGTGTGTTTGTGTGTGTGTGTGTGTGTGTGTGTGTGTGTGAGAGAGAGAGAGAGAGAGAGAGAGAGAGAGAGAGAGAGAGAGTTATCCATTAATTTGTTTTCATTTTGTTGTTTATCCAATTACAATCCCTCATAGCACCCACTACATCCACACCCACACACACACACACACACCGCGTAGTGTAGTGGTAACACGCTCGGCTCACAACCAAGAAGGCCCGGGTTTGAGTCCCGGGAGCGGCGAGGCAAATGGGCAAGCCTTTTAATGTGTATCTAGCCCCTGTTCACCCACACAGCAGCAGCAAGTAGGTATGGGATGTAACTCGAGGGGTTGTGGCCTCGCTGTCCCGGTGTGTAGTGTGTGATGTGGTTTCAGCCCTACACGAAGATCAGTCTATGAGCTCTGAGCTCGAGCCGTAGGGAAAGACTGGCTGGGTGTCCTGCAGGCAACCACGACAGTGAATTACACACACACACACACACACACACACACACACACAGAGACACACACACACACACACACACACACACAGAGACACACACACACACACACACACACACACACACACACAAACACATACTTGTACATACACACACACAGTCAAATACAGCAAGGTAAAATAATACCCACTCACCAGTCTGGTATCTGGGTAGTGTGCTATAGTCTGCCACAGTCCAGCCCACAAATCTTCTTCTTTCAAGAGGGAATACATCTCAGACAGAGAGTCAAGGACCTCCTGTAATAAAGTGACACATTGCAGCAGTGGTTCCCAATGTTTTTCCACTTGTGATCCCTTACACAAAACTCTGACACACACATGACCCTCTACTATCACCAGCTTGATCTTCATTTTATTGTTTTGTTAAAGACAGAGAAAGAAACGACATCTTTGATAATTCACTGAATAATTTTGTAATTATTTATTGGTAAACTAAATCACAGCATTGATCAATCTTAACTCACAAAAAATCTAATTGATTAGTTGAAATCAATATTATCCCAAGCAACTTCCAGCACAGTTTGTGACTTTCCTTGCTAAGTAAGGCTTCACGACCCACCAGTTGGGAACCCTTGCATTAGAAAATCAAATTCACACTTCACAACTGCAGGTCAACACTTGTGCTCCTCAAATTGACTTGAACAAACTCAAAGATTAGGGAATCATTGCCAAGACAACAGAGGACTTCAAAAGATAGATTAATGTGTTCCTGCAGCTTCCTTACATTGTGTTGACACTCACAACACAGCAATGCACCACTCACCTGCTGTGGACTGGTGACCGGCTCCATGTCAAAAGAATCGTGGTAGTCCTTCTTGAGGGAGCGTGGCGTGGTCATGGCACCTTGCTCCAGTGCCAGCTGCTCCAGCAGGAGGGTCATGCGGTGCCACAGGTTGTGACTCTTACCCAGGTACTTCATGATGGCAGGCCGGATGGTGACAGGAGGCTGGCACTGGGCCAGGGCCTCCGTGAAGGTGTGCAGTGCCGAGGGGTGGCAGTCTTTCTGTATGACGTGTGATCCGGAGCACAGGAAGGGTATCACCTCACTGGCTATGCCCTGGAACAGTGCCACTATCAGTATCAACAGGGTCAACTGTGCTGGTCTGAACCATCACCATCACTGTCTGTACAGCGGTGCACCTTTCACTACATTGCCTTCATGATTCTATGCTTTCCTTCACTACAGACCTCCTATAACTCCTGTCTCTTCTCAATGACTCTACTCTTACACCAACTCAAGTAAAATATTAGTATA
>CM035223.1:12284920-12298999 GCA_020233015.1 Callinectes sapidus | reverse complement strand
ATTCTTCAGCTTTATGGTAGAGGTTCAGGTATATTAGTTTATTTGTGTACATTTTTGCTTTGCCTAACATAATATATCAGAAAACTACCTTGCTATTTACCTATCACTATTTACAAACCTGCTGTTGTTTCTCACTGAGGACCTTCCATATCCGAGGGAACAGCTGCAGCCACACCCACTCTGCCAGGCTGGTGTCCATGTGGCACAGCTCTGCCACTGCCGACAGGAACTGGCTGGTGCACACTTCCTTCACTCCCTCCATGAACTTGGCCTGGAATGCAACAACACTCACACTGACTAACGTCTCATTACAATGCCATACCTCCTGTGTGAAGAGTGTACTGGCTCACCACTCCACCACCACCACCACCACCACCACCACCACCACCTCACTTAATGTGGCTCTCTTAAGTCAATGATGTCACTCTCTCTCTCTCTCTCTCTCTCTCTCTCTCTCTCAAAAAAATAAATAAATAAATAAATAAAATAAATAAATAAAATAAACAAATAAAATAAAATAATAAATAAATAAATAAATAAATAAATAAATAAGAAAAATAAATGAATATATAAATAAATCAATAATAAAAAAAAATAAAAAAAACAGTACAGAAGGCCCTCAACATTCACAAGTTTCCAGCAGCACAAACATATTTACCAAAATTCAGACAAAAAAGCAGCCTATCACCATGTCACTACCCTCCCTCCCTCCCTCCCAACCATCAGCCAGCCGGCCACCAAATTTTGCACAAAAAAAATAACAAAGCAGCCTATCATTGCATCACCACCCTCTCTACCTCCCTCATCCCCTCATCATCATCATCATCATCATCATCACCATCATCATCACAAGTAATAGTGTGCCAAAACTTAAGGAAGGAGTGAGTGTTTGGTTTTTCTATGTGTATTCAATGCTACTGAACCATCCATATGTACAATATTTCAAACTGTTTTAGGGGTTTTATGAGTTATTAGGTTTATTTGATGAAGGAAACATTATTGTTAGGTAAAGGAAACACTAATATTAGGTAAAGGAAATCCTGTTGTTATACTAAACAAACATCATTTGTACTGATGTGCACATGTAATATGCACACCAAACATTCATGAATCTTCAACTTTTGCAAGGTTCTCAATGCCTTAAAACTTTTTTCTCTTCCTTCAAATATGAATGCAGCAGTTTAACACACAGGAGGACTGTTCACAGGACACAGGTAGTGATGGGTGGTGGTGTGTCAGTGATGACAAGAGTGGAGAGTGATATCCATAACAAACAGTATACCACTGACCTGTCTGGAGAGGAGCTGGTGCAGGTTGGCCTTTGGGTTGGCTTGGATCTTCACTGTTGCATCAATGGACTGAGAGCCGTCAGCAGGGACAGTCGACAGCTCAATGTCAATTTCATCCTGGAAGAAAAAGGTAAAGAAAAAATTAAATACATAACATTAATTCCACAACACTTAACTAAGAATGAGGAGAAAAACTAAATATAAAAAAGTCCACTATACCAATTATCCCATTCTATTTGTGATACTTAGAGTACAAAACTACAGCTGAAGTTGCTTTTAGGATGAGCTTGCACAGGGATGCAATGTAGCAGCGCTAGGCACACACTAACGAGTAAAATTTCTAGAACACTGTGAATCTGAAAATGTAGATTCAACATCTTAATCCCTAAAGGCCGGGTGGTGGTGATCACTGCTCGGACGGGTGGGTGGTGATCATCGCTCAGATCACCACTTATCTTGCATTTTGATACTATGCATTATATTTTTTTCTATCCTCCAAATGAGGCAGAACTTGTCCTGAGTACTTTTAGCAGTGAATTAATGTGTCAGATGTTTTTTTCTATCGGCAGGAAGCAGAAATAGTTTAGACTGTTTTGGAATAATGACACGCTAAGCACGCCACTGTGTATGAGTGAGTGTGAGGAGCAGCTGCCCTAACACACTGTGGGGGTGAGGAAGGTGGAAGGCCTTCTCCACCAACTCATCCTTCAACAAGCACAGCCACATTCAACCCAACATTCATGCACCTCAGGAGGGTTGCACACACCATGCATTTGGCCGGAGCTCTATCTTCAGTAATGGCAATACCCTGGATGATGAAATTACCAAAATATCTTGTAGTGCATCATAAAGAGAGTCGTGCTGGAAGTCAAAGGGACTGTTCCAGTGAAGAGCTTTAGTGACCACATGCCAAAGTGAAGCAATAGACACAGTGCACAAGCAGAAGGGAGAAACATGCATGGACACTGACCTCATGGGGGTTGTAACACCTAGCATGTCCGTCATTCAAGAGCCTTACACTATTCATTGAAGAACATAACCAAATATAACAGGGAGTGATAATTATGTGGGACATTGTTGTTCAGACTAATATCTGTATGGTAGCTAATCTGCCTCAAGACTTGGAAGCTGCTCACACCATGCCACTCTCAGCAGCTGATGAAGGACACTAAGTGGACTGCCTAAATGATGCCCAGAACTAAAGGTTTGTATTTCAGTAAAGTATTACAACAACCTTAATCTTACATGCAAATTATTCCATATCACAAGTGACAGTAAACACAGTAAACACAACATTAAAGATGGTCATCTCAACAATGGCATCCCTGCAGCTCTGCCACAGCCCGCCCAGCGTGGCCGCCTCACTTACCGCTGTGTGGTGGTTAATTACTACCATGAAGGCTGACATGCAATTGTATCCCACACTGAACTCGTCCAAGGAAGACTAACCAGCAAACCCCACAGGAGCCACAGGAGAGTCAGGTGGCTGATCCATCATGACAAGTGAGTGAGTCCAATGTTCCACACACTCTATATACCTTTGAACCACTAAACTCTAGTCAATGATTTACTACTGATTTTAATATTGTAAAATTTTGAATGACTACTACTACTACACATCAAAGTAAACCACCACAGGCAGAGCCACAACAATTATATGATGACCAACCTCAAAGGGAAGGGTGACAGACTGCACCTTTACCTCCTTTTCCACAGACGACTCAAACACAGAGTCAATGTCACTGGCTTCCTCCTTGATGCTGGCAAACACATTGAAGTTGGCCCGGTCCGCTGCATCAGCCCAGCTGATGACGGAAGTCACGCCGGGCAGCAACACTTGCTGGGAACTGTTTTGGACTGGTGTACCTGAAAAAGTTATAAATTACAGCACATTAATGTCTTCTCAAACTGTACAGTGCATGTTGCACACATACATAACAAGAACACAGTGGCACGTCTCAACGGCTGCTGCCGTCACGCACCAGACTGCGATGTGACGAGCAGCAGCTGGATGCATTGCTTGGTCCAGTAGTGAGGTCCCATGTGGTCCCAATTCTGAGAGCAGATGATGTACAGGAGGCGGTCATGCAGCCTCGGCCTCATGCTCTCGTGGAACACCTGTGGGGCCACAGACAGGTGATTAGCTCTCCTGTGTCAAGTGCCTCAAATGTGTTTAATCCTTCAGCAGAAAAAAAGACAACAAAAGGAAAGATCAAACCAACAGTCAAGTCTAACTCATCAGCTTCCACCTTGCACAGTGACACAGAGGCACCAACCTGGAAGAACCTGGCTCTGATGTGTGGCTGGGTGCAGCGGAGGCCGGCCAGGAAGGCGGGCTCCAGCTTGGCCGTCAGCTCTGTGTTCCTGAGCGTCTCGTCCCGGTACACGTGGTTCACCAGCTCCAGGAACTGTGCCATCAGCTCCGTGTCGTCAGAGAAACGCTTCTCCACGTACTGCATCAGCTTCACCAGCAGGATGGACTTCTCCCTCAGACTGGGGCCTTGATTGATGGCTATAGGTGTCTTGTTCTTCACCCATTCCTCCACCATCTGCACACAACACAACTCTACAGTGTGTGGCAAATTAATCAATATAGAAAGAGTATATAACATGTTTATCTATATTACCACTGATATTCTAATATTCTCTAATGGATCTCCTGCACGGGCTGAAGAGCAATATGGAGTGCTCCTCCCCTGCCATACTGTTGTTGTTGTTGTTGTGCCTGTATGTGCTGTGTATACTGCTCTCTTCACTCTGAATTTGGCAGCTACCTTTGGTTTTCTTCTGGGCTGCTGCTCTTTTTTTATTTTATGCCACTTATCAAACAGATAAAGACACCCACAGCGCTGTCTGTCCTTCCACTTATCAAACAGATAAAGACACCCACAGCGCTGTCCTTCCACTTATCAAACAGACAAAGACACCCACAGCGCTGTCCTTCCACTTATCAAACAGACAAAGACACCCACAGCGCCGTCCTTCCATTATGAAGTGTTGTACCTCTGGTCTCTTTACTCGGCCACAAGTTCTGTCGACAGCACTGCCACAGATCCATTACAAGTACAAAGCAATACAAGAGACTTACCTTAGTAATGGCTTTCATGACTTTAACATCTGGGGTTTTCTCAATCAGGCCAACCAGGATGGTTCCGATGAAAGCCTTCCTCATCTCCACCCCCATGACACCCACACGGTTCTTTACCAGATCCAGGGACACAATCAACAGCTCACTTCCCACTGCAATGAACAACATCATAGTGACAACCTACAGGCCTCAGTAGCTGAAGGGTACAACTATGCCACACCATCACCACACCACTGACAACAACACCGCCACCACAGCCATACGTACCAGAGCAGTTTTCCGTGGCCATGTGACTGAGGTGATCGCGAGCCATGCGCTGCAGGACCTTCATGAAGGGCATGATGAGGCGGTCAATGTAGCAGGTGTTGTTCTGGCACGCTGCCTTCAGGATCATCAGGGTGCCAAACAGCGACGTCGGGGAGGCGCTGGCGTTCTTCTCGTACGACGTCAGGCCATCCAGAACAATCTTGCCAATCTTGGAGTAGAGATCCTCCAGCTCCTCAAAGCGCGAGGCCACGTTGGCACTGGTGGGCTCCGTGGGGAAGGTGGACATGAGGCGCGCCAGGAGAGAGTGGGTGAGGCGCACCACCCGGGAGTTGCTGCAGGTCATGCAAGCCACCAGCCCTCGGGTCAGGCCACGCATGGCACTCAGAATCTGCTCCCGCCGCAGAGTGCCGATGAGGTACGTCAGAACCTCCAGCCCCACGCACACGTTGGCCAGGTTGGGCTGGGACGACTCCAGGTTGAGGAACAGCTTATCCAGCCAGGCCAGCTTGGGGTCGGCATGTGGCCACATGTCCGGCCTGAGGGCTCGCTTGAGGAGGGAGACACAGCGGCGGGACAGTGCCTCCCCGGGGGCCACGGTGCCTGGCGTGGTGGTGCTCTCGTTCACCTGGCAGGCCAGGCGCAGCAGGAAGTACACCACAGCATCAGCGTGGCTCTTCTCCATGGGCTTGCTGACATCAATGCTGCCTCTGGAGCTGCTGCTGATGGACACCCGGGCTCGCTTGGCCTCGGGGCCGTCGGTGGAGGCCGACCGCTTGATGCCGCCCGGCTGCTGTGGTGTACTTCCTGCTGCGCCTGGCCTGCCAGGTGAACGAGAGCACCACCACGCCAGGCACCGTGGCCCCCGGGGAGGCACTGTCCCGCCGCTGTGTCTCCCTCCTCAAGCGAGCCCTCAGGCCGGACATGTGGCCACATGCCGACCCCAAGCTGGCCTGGCTGGATAAGCTGTTCCTCAACCTGGAGTCGTCCCAGCCCAACCTGGCCAACGTGTGCGTGGGGCTGGAGGTTCTGACGTACCTCATCGGCACTCTGCGGCGGGAGCAGATTCTGAGTGCCATGCGTGGCCTGACCCGAGGGCTGGTGGCTTGCATGACCTGCAGCAACTCCCGGGTGGTGCGCCTCACCCACTCTCTCCTGGCGCGCCTCATGTCCACCTTCCCCACGGAGCCCACCAGTGCCAACGTGGCCTCGCGCTTTGAGGAGCTGGAGGATCTCTACTCCAAGATTGGAAAGATTGTTCTGGATGGCCTGACGTCGTACGAGAAGAACGCCAGCGCCTCTCCGACGTCGCTGTTTGGCACCCTGATGATCCTGAAGGCAGCGTGCCAGAACAACACCTGCTACATTGACCGCCTCATCATGCCCTTCATGAAGGTCCTGCAGCGCATGGCTCGCGATCACCTCAGTCACATGGCCACGGAAAACTGCTCTGGTACGTATGGCTGTGGTGGCGGTGTTGTTGTCAGTGGTGTGGTGATGGTGTGGCATAGTTGTACCCTTCAGCTACTGAGGCCTGTAGGTTGTCACTATGATGTTGTTCATTGCAGTGGGAAGTGAGCTGTTGATTGTGTCCCTGGATCTGGTAAAGAACCGTGTGGGTGTCATGGGGGTGGAGATGAGGAAGGCTTTCATCGGAACCATCCTGGTTGGCCTGATTGAGAAAACCCCAGATGTTAAAGTCATGAAAGCCATTACTAAGGTAAGTCTCTTGTATTGCTTTGTACTTGTAATGGATCTGTGGCAGTGCTGTCGACAGAACTTGTGGCCGAGTAAAGAGACCAGAGGTACAACACTTCATAATGGAAGGACGGCGCTGTGGGTGTCTTTGTCTGTTTGATAAGTGGAAGGACAGCGCTGTGGGTGTCTTTGTCTGTTTGATAAGTGGAAGGACAGCGCTGTGGGTGTCTTTATCTGTTTGATAAGTGGAAGGACAGACAGCGCTGTGGGTGTCTTTATCTGTTTGATAAGTGGCATAAAATAAAAAAAGAGCAGCAGCCCAGAAGAAAACCAAAGGTAGCTGCCAAATTCAGAGTGAAGAGAGCAGTATACACAGCACATACAGGCACAACAACAACAACAACAGTATGGCAGGGGAGGAGCACTCCATATTGCTCTTCAGCCCGTGCAGGAGATCCATTAGAGAATATTAGAATATCAGTGGTAATATAGATAAACATGTTATATACTCTTTCTATATTGATTAATTTGCCACACACTGTAGAGTTGTGTTGTGTGCAGATGGTGGAGGAATGGGTGAAGAACAAGACACCTATAGCCATCAATCAAGGCCCCAGTCTGAGGGAGAAGTCCATCCTGCTGGTGAAGCTGATGCAGTACGTGGAGAAGCGTTTCTCTGACGACACGGAGCTGATGGCACAGTTCCTGGAGCTGGTGAACCACGTGTACCGGGACGAGACGCTCAGGAACACAGAGCTGACGGCCAAGCTGGAGCCCGCCTTCCTGGCCGGCCTCCGCTGCACCCAGCCACACATCAGAGCCAGGTTCTTCCAGGTTGGTGCCTCTGTGTCACTGTGCAAGGTAGAAGCTAATGAGTTAGACTTGACTGTTGGTTTGATCTTTCCTTTTGTTGTCTTTCTTTCTGCTGAAGGATTAAACACATTTGAGGCACTTGACACAGGAGAGCTAATCACCTGTCTGTGGCCCCACAGGTGTTCCACGAGAGCATGAGGCCGAGGCTGCATGACCGCCTCTTGTACATCATCTGCTCTCAGAATTGGGACCACATGGGACCTCACTACTGGACCAAGCAATGCATCCAGCTGCTGCTCGTCACATCGCAGTCTGGTGCGTGACGGCAGCAGCCGTTGAGACGTGCCACTGTGTTCTTGTTATGTATGTGTGCAACATGCACTGTACAGTTTGAGAAGACATTAATGTGCTGTAATTTATAACTTTTTCAGGTACACCAGTCCAAAACAGTTCCCAGCAAGTGTTGCTGCCCGGCGTGACTTCCGTCATCAGCTGGGCTGATGCAGCGGACCGGGCCAACTTCAATGTGTTTGCCAGCATCAAGGAGGAAGCCAGTGACATTGACTCTGTGTTTGAGTCGTCTGTGGAAAAGGAGGTAAAGGTGCAGTCTGTCACCCTTCCCTTTGAGGTTGGTCATCATATAATTGTTGTGGCTCTGCCTGTGGTGGTTTACTTTGATGTGTAGTAGTAGTAGTCATTCAAAATTTTACAATACTAAAATCAGTAGTAAATCATTGACTAGAGTTTAGTGGTTCAAAGGTATATAGAGTGTGTGGAACATTGGACTCACTCACTTGTCATGGATCAGCCACCTGACTCTCCTGTGGCTCCTGTGGGGTTTGCTGGTTAGTCTTCCTTGGACAAGTTCAGTGTGGGATACAATTGCATGTCAGCCTTCATGGTAGTAATTAACCACCACACAGCGGTAAGTGAGGCGGCCACGCTGGGCGGGCTGTGGCAGAGCTGCAGGGATGCCATTGTTGAGATGACCATCTTTAATGTTGTGTTTACTGTGTTTACTGTCACTTGTGATATGGAATAATTTGCATGTAAGATTAAGGTTGTTGTAATACTTTACTGAAATACAAACCTTTAGTTCTGGGCATCATTTAGGCAGTCCACTTAGTGTCCTTCATCAGCTGCTGAGAGTGGCATGGTGTGAGCAGCTTCCAAGTCTTGAGGCAGATTAGCTACCATACAGATATTAGTCTGAACAACAATGTCCCACATAATTATCACTCCCTGTTATATTTGGTTATGTTCTTCAATGAATAGTGTAAGGCTCTTGAATGACGGACATGCTAGGTGTTACAACCCCCATGAGGTCAGTGTCCATGCATGTTTCTCCCTTCTGCTTGTGCACTGTGTCTATTGCTTCACTTTGGCATGTGGTCACTAAAGCTCTTCACTGGAACAGTCCCTTTGACTTCCAGCACGACTCTCTTTATGATGCACTACAAGATATTTTGGTAATTTCATCATCCAGGGTATTGCCATTACTGAAGATAGAGCTCCGGCCAAATGCATGGTGTGTGCAACCCTCCTGAGGTGCATGAATGTTGGGTTGAATGTGGCTGTGCTTGTTGAAGGATGAGTTGGTGGAGAAGGCCTTCCACCTTCCTCACCCCCACAGTGTGTTAGGGCAGCTGCTCCTCACACTCACTCATACACAGTGACGTGCTTAGCGTGTCATTATTCCAAAACAGTCTAAACTATTTCTGCTTCCTGCCGATAGAAAAAAACATCTGACACATTAATTCACTGCTAAAAGTACTCAGGACAAGTTCTGCCTCATTTGGAGGATAGAAAAAAATATAATGCATAGTATCAAAATGCAAGATAAGTGGTGATCTGAGCGATGATCACCACCCACCCGTCCGAGCAGTGATCACCACCACCCGGCCTTTAGGGATTAAGATGTTGAATCTACATTTTCAGATTCACAGTGTTCTAGAAATTTTACTCGTTAGTGTGTGCCTAGCGCTGTTACATTGCATCCCTGTGCAAGCTCATCCTAAAAGCAACTTCAGCTGTAGTTTTGTACTCTAAGTATCACAAATAGAATGGGATAATTGGTATAGTGGACTTTTTTATATTTAGTTTTTCTCCTCATTCTTAGTTAAGTGTTGTGGAATTAATGTTATGTATTTAATTTTTTCTTTACCTTTTTCTTCCAGGATGAAATTGACATTGAGCTGTCGACTGTCCCTGCTGACGGCTCTCAGTCCATTGATGCAACAGTGAAGATCCAAGCCAACCCAAAGGCCAACCTGCACCAGCTCCTCTCCAGACAGGTCAGTGGTATACTGTTTGTTATGGATATCACTCTCCACTCTTGTCATCACTGACACACCACCACCCATCACTACCTGTGTCCTGTGAACAGTCCTCCTGTGTGTTAAACTGCTGCATTCATATTTGAAGGAAGAGAAAAAAGTTTTAAGGCATTGAGAACCTTGCAAAAGTTGAAGATTCATGAATGTTTGGTGTGCATATTACATGTGCACATCAGTACAAATGATGTTTGTTTAGTATAACAACAGGATTTCCTTTACCTAATATTAGTGTTTCCTTTACCTAACAATAATGTTTCCTTCATCAAATAAACCTAATAACTCATAAAACCCCTAAAACAGTTTGAAATATTGTACATATGGATGGTTCAGTAGCATTGAATACACATAGAAAAACCAAACACTCACTCCTTCCTTAAGTTTTGGCACACTATTACTTGTGATGATGATGGTGATGATGATGATGATGATGATGATGAGGGGATGAGGGAGGTAGAGAGGGTGGTGATGCAATGATAGGCTGCTTTGTTATTTTTTTTGTGCAAAATTTGGTGGCCGGCTGGCTGATGGTTGGGAGGGAGGGAGGGAGGGTAGTGACATGGTGATAGGCTGCTTTTTTGTCTGAATTTTGGTAAATATGTTTGTGCTGCTGGAAACTTGTGAATGTTGAGGGCCTTCTGTACTGTTTTTTTTATTTTTTTTTATTATTGATTTATTTATATATTCATTTATTTTTCTTATTTATTTATTTATTTATTTATTTATTTATTATTTTATTTTATTTGTTTATTTTATTTATTTATTTTATTTATTTATTTATTTATTTTTTTGAGAGAGAGAGAGAGAGAGAGAGAGAGAGAGAGACATTAGCTATAGTGATGTGTGTGTGTGTGTGTGTGTGTGTGTGTGTGTGTGTGTGTGTGTGTGTGTTTGTGTGTTCGTTCGTTCTTGTGGCGTTAGTGTTGGTGGTGGGAGGAGGTGGAGTCGAGTGGAGGGTGGAGTTACAGTGGACGAGTGGCGGTGGTGGTGGTGGAGAGGGAAGTGTGGAGGAGGGCGGAGCTGGTATGTGGATGGGTGGAGAGGCTTTGATGGAGGAAGGGAGGAACGAAGGGAACGGGGAGGCACGTATGTGGAGGAGGTGGAGGTGGAGGTAGTGGTAGTGATGGTGGAGTGGAAGTTGACAGGTTGATGCTCTCTCTCTCTCTCTCTCTCTCTCTCTCTCTCTCTCTCTCTCTCTCTCTCTCTCTCTCTCTCTCTCTCTCTCTCTCTCTCTCTCTCTCTCCCCCCAAGCCCCTCATAATGTGTTTCTTCTTTTTCCTTCTTTCACGTTTTCTTCTCCTTCCATCTCCCCTTTCCTCCTTCCCGCGTCTCTCTTTTGGCTTTCCCACTTTCCCTCCCTCTCTTCCTCCCTCTTCCCTCTTTCCTCCGTCCTTGGCACCTCACCTTCCTCTCCTAACAAGTAATTTCCTGTCAAGATGTTGCAATTAAATTCTTGTCAGGAACGAAAGGGAAGTGGCGTCCTTTTGCAACACACACACACACACCCACACACACACGCACACACACGCACACGCACACACACACGCACACGCACACGAGGAGAGAGAGAGAGAGAGAGAGAGGGACATGCAATAACACACCTGGAATGGAATGAGTGAAAAGAGTCAACATGCGAGGGAATAAATTGGAAGGAATGAAAAAAATAGGGGGGAAAAAAATTGAACACGCCATGACGGAAGGGACGAGGAAAGAAATGAAAACACACCCACTGACCGACGGATGGATGGATGGACGGATGGATGGGTGGATGGATGGATGGATGGGTGGATGGACGGACAAAATATATACGGACCGACAGGAATGCTACGTACGTACGGACAGACAGGCGGACATACATAGATGGACAGGTGTTTGTGAAATGAATTGGTCTGTAGTTTGTGTTTTTGTTAGGTTCGTGTTTGTGTTTTGTTGTTTATCGGTTTGTTTTTCTTTTTTTTAATCTTTTTGGGTGGTGGTTGTGATGGTGGTGATGGTGGTAGTAGTAATAGATAATGGTGGTGTTGTTTACAGTGTAGTAATAAGAACACTACTACTATTACTATTACTAATACTGATACTAATGCTAATACTAAAACCAACTGCACCACCACCACCACCATCACCACCACCAATAAAACTGCTACTACATTCTCTGATAAAAAGGTAAAAAGACAGATTTACAAAGTATGTCATTGAGCGGAAAGTACTGACAATGATACATGAAATAAAAAGAACAACAACAAAAAAACACAACTGAAATTAAAACCCAACATACCATTCACCCTAAAATAAATTACCACGGGAAATAGGACACGAAGTTTGCATAGAAAACGAGTGGTGGATTATGGGTAAGGGTGGATGGGGTGGAGGAGGAGGAGGAGGAGTAGGAGGAGAGGGAAGGGGATGAGTACATTATGAATACTCCGCTGGAGGCCTCACTAATGACTCACTCCCCCCACCACCTCCTCCTTCTCCTCCTCCTCTTCTCCCCACCATCGCTCATCCTCACCCCTCCCCCCCACCGTCATTACCACCCTCCTATCTCACACATTTCCTTTCTTTCCTAATTGTCTCCCTCACGTGTGTATTTAATCATCTTCCTTTTTCACCATCCAGTGCTGATGTTTTTGTTGTTCTGCTTTTTCCCCGAGTTGTTTCCGTGGCGTGTGTCTTGAAGTGTGAAGAGAACTGATTACTTGATTTTTTGGGAAGGGAATGGAAAAGAAACGTTTGTAGTGTGGCACATTTTTCATCATTATGTAGATATGTATTGTATACTTCTATATTTATGAATTATGTATACGCTTGCATCTCGTCCACGCGTCACTCTGTTTCCTCGCTTCTCTCTGTGTGTGTCACGCGTTATTGTGGGAGTTGGCGTCACGTATTGCCTGAGTGTGGGGTTCCCTGGTTTGGCTGCTGGCCCCCTCTCTTTTCTCTGTACTCTGCTCGACTTTGTTACTGTTTCGGGAGATATATTACAGTGAGCTTGCTTGTGTGTTGTTTCTGGCTCTCTACACCCTCCAGCAGAGACAGACACTACATCGATGACCAACACACGTTTATCATTAGTAATTTTTTCTTCGTATGTCTACGGAATTTGGGGATGGAATACAACGAATATGTTAAGGCTGAAGGAATAAAATGTTAGATTGATTTTCCTAAGAGGAGTAGAAAAAAGACATGAACTCGTGTGGTTTCTCTTAACAGGATAGAAATAAGAGATAAACCTCCCAATCATTTATCTCTCCCTCTGGTAAACTCTGGAACCCTCTACCTGCTTCTGTATTTCCATCTACCTATGACCTGAACTCATTTAAGAGACAAGGTATATCTCCCATTCTTTTGGTTAACTCTGCCCTATTCCGGAACTAGCACTGAAGTTGGCCTATTTGTTTAATCGTTTATGTTGCTCTTGGCCGGTTTTCTTATCTAACATAAAAAAGAGCAGCAGCTCAGCATAGCGCCACGAGGAAGCCGGAACACCCAAGGACCTCCACTGCGGCATAATTAATACAAGGAAATACCTGCGTTATGAGGCCAATAGGAAAGCCCATCTCGAGAATACGTCACCGTCATACACAAGTGACTCCTCGCCTGCCTCAGCTATGCGTCCAATCCCCGCCTGATGAGATAAAAAGGCCAGAACATCTACGTACACCTTCCGTTATTCCTGCTTTTTTATATTTCAACATGTTCCATTGCAAGTTTCTAAGGATTCTTTCAAATGCGTTCCTTAGGATGTTTTTTTCTATAAGACATTTGTCTTTTTGTCAAAGCATGTCAAATATTCAAGTACCCTAGAAGATACAAAATCAATCTTTTCTTCTCTCTCTAGTCAATCTGTCAATGTCAACCGTATTTGTATGTTATTCTATTATTAAGATACGATTATAATAACACACAGACGCCATCACAGATGCCTCACTTCACACTGGCAGAGCGGAGAGCGTGAATGAGAGCCTTTGTTTACGTTGTTGTGGAGCCGCACGCCACCCATCCATCTGTGGTGCCACCGGGGCACCGGGCGGGAAATTTAAAAAATCCGTAAAACTCGAAACAAGTTCGAATAAACTGACAAGGAATGGTAAAAGAAATGGATTTCGTATGAGCAAAAATTTGAATAACGAGTTTTCGTATAGCGAAGGTCACCTGTGTTCTTTAATGCGTCAAAACTTAATTCCTCCATCTATCAACACAACACAACTGTCCCCCCTTCACTCACACTCAACTGTCTCCGTCTTTTACACTGAGGATCGGTTGCTCCTTTACTTATAACCTATACTGGAAACATAATACCTCATCTCTAACTAAAACAGCTTCTATAAAGTTTGACGTTCTGCTGAATTGTCTCCAGTTTTGCTTTTTGTTTTTTCTCTCTCTTTCTCTCACACTCTTCTTCCAACTACTAACTCTACATATATACAAGTGCCTTATCTATCCCTCCATGATTCTTTAGATTACATCAATTACATAAACTTCTTATTCCTACATCTTTGCTTTCTTTATTCTTTCATACATTTAAATTTAAAAACCTTTACATAATTTTTCTCTCTCTCTCTCTCTCTCTCTCTCTCTCTCTCTCTCTCTCTCT
>CM035223.1:12212336-12225316 GCA_020233015.1 Callinectes sapidus | reverse complement strand
TCTCTCTCTCTCTCTCTCTCTCTCTCTTTCCAACAACAACAACAATTGATTGATCTCTTCATATTTAAATTTTTCAGGTTGCAGAACGATTAGAGCGGCAAGAAGACGAAGTCAGTAGACTTGTTAGGGAAGCTCTTGCCTCATTGCCTGACAATCTTGACTCTGATTCAAAACTACTTGTGCCTTCCCCTGAGGAGCTCCAGCTAAGGCCAAAAAATGACGCAAGCAACAATGCTGAAGATAAGTGTTCCAGTCTAGATAGACTTATGTGCAATATTGTGGATGCATTATAGAGGTAATAATATTTTATATACAGAAACAGTGACGTAATATATAAATATATATTGCTATGTTATGATATTACTGTGTGTCCCATAATTGCATTATGGCAATATCGTCCTTTTTGGGAAAATTAATTTTCTGAAGATATGTATTTGTTCATAATGTTTGACTCCATAAGTGCATTTTGTAACTTTGTATGACTGTATAGGTAAGTAATAATAGTATCATTGATGAAATGACATCCACAAAGTATACAATTTTATTTTCTTAAAACTGCTTGATATCATGAAAAGAAAGCATTTCATGAAACTTTAATTTACACTGCATAATGCAGTATTATCTGGACATGTATGTTTGGTTTCTGAAACACACACACACACACAACACTATATAATGTATTGATTAGCACACTCATTTCACAACTGAGACGGCACGGGTTTGAGCCATGGGTGTGGATGTTCTGGTGTATGGTGTCATTCTCACCCAAAGATTGGTCAGTCACACAGACAAGCATGCATACTCTTACACACACACACACACACTCCTAAAGCCTCATTCTTTCTTGAAATTCGCTCCAAGAAAGATAACAAGAGAGAAGTCATAATGTATACTTTACTATAGACATGCATGTACACATTTGAAACTTAGAGCTTCAGAAAACATAACTATAGTTGTCATAGGGTGAGCTGATATGAAGGCCTGTGAGACAGCTGATTGGTACCCTTATAATGTAGTGACCAATTCCCTTAATTTCTTAACTCCGAAATATGTTCAACCTCATCAGTTTGCTTTGCCTGAAGTTGACTTTCACATATATCAGTACGAACACAATGATAGTATTTAAGTATTGACCTTCCGGAAGAATCATGAAAACTATTCATCTATCCATCTATCTTTGAAGGCTTTCTCTCTCAGTAACCTGTCTCCAAAAGATTGACCACAACAGAAGAGCTGCAATCTCTTCCTGTCAAAACATACTCTTCTTTCTCGTTCAAGCACTTGATCTCTACAAACACCCCTTTCATACATGTACTGTTTTATCCTAGCTTTCTACCTTTCTAAAGATAACTCTTCCTTTACGCAAAATTACTTGCACTTTGCTATACACACACCCTTCACTCAAAGTTTAAAATTACAGTGAACCTTTGGTTGCCAAACACCTCTGTTTTCAGACAAATCGGTTGCTGAACAAAATTTGGAGCTCAGAATTGTCTCATTTGTCAAACCATTACTCAGTTGCTGAACAATGCACAGGAAATAGATTAATCCATACGTTTCTAAACCCCAGGGCTACATTTTAGGGTGCAACTTAGCAAGCACCCCACACTCCCTGTATCAAACATTTCTGCGCACCTCTCAGCTGGAATAAATAAAGCATCATCATTGCTATAGTAACAGCATCTAACTGACAGCAAGATGGCATATGCTGAGCTTCCTGACAATATTTATCATGCATCTCTAGTTGTCTTGGAATAGATGTGGCACCTCTGTGTGGCAATCAACTGTGATGACAAATATGGTGGCCAAAACAAACATCTCACAGAATCCTGTGATTCCTGAGACTTACTATACCGGCAAAGCATCTTGGAAATAATGCTCCTTTTTAACCTCACACAAACAAAAACAGAAAAAAAAGAAAAATTTTATCACAAATGTGGAACATTAAAAAAGTTATTTCTAAAATGCTTTGCTATTATGGCAAGTCTTAGGAATCATGAGATTCCATGAGATGTTTGTTTGGGCTGCCATATTTGTCATCATAGCTGATCATAGCACAGGGTTGCTTCAACTCCAGGACAGCTAATGATGCATGCTGAACATTATCTGGAAGATCAGGATCAGCAAAGGTAATCCTTTGTTTATTCCAGGTGAGAGGCCCACAAAAAGCATTTGATACAGGATATGTACTGCAGGAAGCATGGGGTGCATGCCAAATCACTCTCTCAAACTACCTCTGGGATCCAGGAACAGATTATTAATCTATTTTTACATTGAATGGGGAAAATGATTTCAGTTTACAAACAGCCTTAAGGAACGAATCAAGTTTAGCAACTACAGTTCCCTTGTAAATATGGGGATTCCTACACCACCCTTGGAGTCCTCTTCTAGAGTGAAGACCACAAAAGTCTCTGGGTCAGATTGCTCTACTGTTATCAACCCTAAATGTCTTGATGCTCCCCTTAACTATTTCTTCATTAACTTCTGCAACATTCACAATCTTAAATTTTAATTTTAATTTGTAGAACACCAACTTTCCTCTACTAAACCTCATCACCTCATCTTCTTATCTTCACTAAAATGCAGGTGTCTGAGGCAACTGACAGCTGTCCCTTTTCCATTCCCTCTGACTTCTTCTATCTTTATCTTCATTCAAAAGCTAGATGTTGAATCCATATCCCCAACAACTTAACTTTGGGCTTATGTTCTTGAGGCTTCCAAATTTTCTATTACCTGCTACAACTTCAGAGTCTCTCTCTCTCTACAACTAAATTTATCTGTGCTCTCTATCTCTGACTTAATGTCTCTGACTAATCTTAATTATCTCTGACTATGCTTAACCCATAAGAGCTCAACCGCGTATATAAACATGAAATCCACAGTTAGCTATCTATGGTCAATCACATATACAGGTACCTCTTGATTTACACAAGGGATGGGTTCCTAAAGAGGTTGCAGAAAACAAAAACGATGTAAATCAAGCAAGATATATTTCCTTGTACCTTTATTGCCTGTCACTCCGACTTCAACTTTGACTCCTCTCCTTTTGTGTTTCCTCCTCTGGCTGCCCTTCCTCTTGTTCCTCTTTTTGGCTGCTGTTCTTCCTCTTTTCTTCTCCTCTTGATGATCCAACATTTGCCAGCATTCTGCAAGAAACTGATGAGCTTCCATGTACATCAGGGTAGTCTTCCTCAATCAAATCAAGGACTTCTCTCAAATTGCCTATAGCCTCCAATAGCACCTTGCACCAGAGCACTTGTTGGTGTTGTTAAGCTTTTAATGCTTCTGCTTCTTCGTACTCCTTCACTCGTGTTCTTTCCAACTCCAGTAGATCTTTATTTTTTAATTCACTACGATGAGACTGTAGCAACTCCTCAAAATCATTTTCTTTGATTCCAAATCCAGGCTCTTTGACCAGTATCACTGTCTTTTGTTTTACTGCTGTGATATTGTCCTCAACAGAGAATCCTTTAAAATCATAGTCAGAGATTTTTCCACTTACCATTAATGCTCTTAGATGGTACTTCATCCCAAGCCATCTTCACAAAAATTAAGAGCATTCTTTATGTTAAAGTTGTGCCAGTAATCACTCACACTGATACCTTTCTCATTGGTTACTTTCAGTAAGTCAGTTAAGGTAAATCACAAATAATAAGATTTAAATTGAAGCACTTAGTGTAGGAAGGGCAAATCTAGATTTTTGGCAGTTCTGAGTTAGACTCACCAGAGCATTCTCGTGGCCAATATCAACATGTTGTGACCTGAATCAAACAGTTTTGCCTTAACAACATGGTCGAAATGTAGGGATACATCCTGACTTAATGCTCAAAACTTTTCCACATGGGTGGAAGGCGCCAAGAAGAAGTACATTGTAGAAGAGGTGAACCTCACATCCCTGGTAGCCAATGAGTGGCGAGGTATCCTCTGACATCACTCCTCACCCTCCTCACAGCCAATCAGATGAGATCTCATCCCACCAGATGCCAGTATGCCTGACCTTTCATTTACATCGCATCGGTTTATTAAATCTACAGAGAAATTACCTGTGGAATCCACCTGATTGGAGAATAATATAATGTTTAACATATGTAATATAATAATGATAATGATAATAATAATATAATGATAATAATAATAATAATAATAATAATAATAATAATATATCATTTATTTTTATTTTCATGATACTTACATATTGGTAAATACATGAAGGAAATAGAAATTCAGTAGTAATGCCTGTTCTGTGTATACCAAAATATTTTCATGATATGCGTGTATTGGTAAATGCACGAAGGAAGTAGCAATTTATTGGTAATGCCTGTTTCTGTTTAGACCATAAGAATACCATTACACACATGTACACAACAATGTTCATGGAGTTAGTTGCCAATTTGTATTAGATTAGCAAATATTGAGATGCAGATACCTCAAAACAGCATTTTGTTGGATTCGCTCCCACATCACTAAGGGGTTCACACGTCAATAACTTACTTCAGACGCCAATATCTGAAAACCTGATTTTGTTGAATTTGCCCTTTCAACATTAGGGGCCTTAATTTTTGTATTACACCCTGGTCCAAAGCTTGAAGTAGGGATGTTGTATTGAGTGGTGAAAATGCAAGTTTGATGTTGTCACTGATGTCACAAAGTATATGTGGGTGACTGGCAGCATTGTCAAGTAAACAGGAAGGCTTTGTCATAACCCTGAAATGTGAAAAGACAAGATTGCTGGAAAAGAAAATAGGAATCTTAAGGACTGTGTGTGTGTGTGTGTGTGTTGTGGCATGGCTGTCCAAATGTATCTCATTCCTTCCCTTTTGTCCTATTCTGTCTTTTACATGGCTTATATAAACATGAAAACCTTTGCAAAAGTGTCATTATTCATATGAGTCAGTGAGTTCAGGGGCTGGTCATGGTAAACGTGAAGGGTGGTTGGGGAAACGTCCTGGTAACCACGGTAACCACACCCATGTGTGTGATTCTCTCTCCCTCCATCCCTCCCTCTCTCCCTCCCTCCTTCTCTTCTGTTCTATTCTTTCTTTTACATGGCTTATATAAACACAAAAACTTTTGCAAAATTGTATTATAATTCATATGAGTCAGTGAGTTCAGGGGCTGGTCATGCATGTGTATGTGTATCGCCCTCTCTTCTATTATTTCCATTCCATATTTCTGTAACAGTAAAAAATTAACATTTCTCTTTCTTCTTACCTTGAGGCCTCTGAGATTCTCTGAATGGTAGATGAGCACTGGTTTCAGCTTGTCACCCTCCAAAAATTACAGTCCAGCTGTCCTTACAGGCTTTAAACCTGCCTGTAATTGTCATTCAATGAAATATTGCATTAAAGTGAAAACAAATCATAAATAAAACATATTTTCAGATTTTGGACCTCACATAAATTTTAAAATGGGTAAAGCAAACGTGCGTAAAAAAAGAGGTACCTGAATATATGCTTGTCCCTTTATTGCTTCCTGTACATTTGAAGATCCTTATAGCTACACTAATGATGTTCCTTGAAGTCTATAACTGTTAGCACAGTTTCTTGCCATTCTGACACAGGCTTGCAACTCCCCCACACACTGCCCTCCCAACTCACCTCCTTTTCCTGCTGCTCCACCTTGGCACATACCAGGGACCCTCACTTGTCCTCACTCAAAGTCACGATGACAGGTAGGCGTCTCTGCCCTCCAACTTCCATTGAAATGATCAGCAACTATCTATGGTGGAAGATATTGATCACACCAGTAATCTCTGCTGAGTCACTGGAGGTTTTGGTACTAGAGGCACTGCACGAGGAGGCAAAGCCCTTGGGGCTCCAGGTTTCCTGGCCCAAGACCAAAGTTCAGGCATTTGGAGGCTTACTGGATGAAACAGTACAGTCTGTTCATGCATGAGACAAGGACATTGAGATCTCAGAGAAATTCACATACCTTGGTAGTATAGTGCATAACAATGGTGACTCAAGCCAGGAAGTTGTATGGCAGATTGGCCTGGCCCTTGGTGTTACGGACTTGCTCAACACAAGTATTTGGCATTGTCAGTGCCTGTGCAGACGGACAAAGATTCTGATCTTCAAGTTGCTGGTGATCCCTGTCTTACTCTAAGGTTATGAGATATGATGGATGCTGAACACTGACCTGAAGAGGTGAATTGATGTCTTTGGTACTAGATGTCTTCACAGGATCATGGGATATCATTGGTATGACTTTGTGTCAATTCAGCAGTTGTTCCGTGAGACCGATTCCAGGCCTATTACTAGCATAGTCCGTCAGCGCCAACTGCAGCTATATGGGCACGTGGCACACTACCCAGAAGCCGATCCTGCTTAAGGGATAAACCAGCATGGAGAAGGCCAAGGGGACACCTATAGAACTCATGGCTGTGGCAAGTCACTGCCTCTTGCTGGGAGTTACTCAGTATAGGAAGGGAGCCTGCATGGGGACTCGCGAAGCATGGCCTCTGAGAGTGGCTCCATAGGGTAGGCATGGCAATGTATGCCCCCCCATAACTGATTAATGAGTGGTATTAGCATTGATTATAGTGATGCTGATCCTGATCATGTATTTGATCAGCAAATGGAGGAGGAAGATGAAAACACAAGGCAGAATACTTTGGCGTGTTTCCACCACTTCCACACACTTCTTCATTTCCCACCACTGGGCTGCCACATGTCTTTATCTCATCTTCAGCTTTCAACACATCTGACTGCCTGTATGCACTTCACATAAGAAAGAAGAGAAGTTAATCTAGGCCATTTTAAAGTAGAAAGCAACAATCATCTGTTTTCTTAAGTCAATATGATGATAATGATGAGTCTAATGACCTTCATCCTAGTACATCCATACAGCAGACAGGCAGTGATGAGACACATGGCACACAGGCAAACATAGTACATATATGTATTGCCCTTTGTTGTCCACACTCCTCAAAATACCATTTTGCTTGGATGGAGGGAGAGTACCAGCTCCACCTAACTCAGTTGGGTCTCCTTGTAGATGGAGCAAATATTGAACCACAAATTTACAATTTTGATGAGCCAAGCCTCACTCCAATATTTTACATATGGTAGCAGCATTGACTGAGTCATATTTAAAGCCCCAACCCAGCATTTAAAAATGGCAATTTTGAATTTTAACTCCTTTCTTATATTTTTAATCATTTTGAGTATCAGAAAAGAAAATCTTGTTTTTGGTGACTTGGATGAGTATATGGGAGATAAATCAGTGCTGACCTATTGTGGATAAACTTCCAAATGGAAACACATTGTCTCTTTCTTTTAGTAGAGATCTTCTTTCTTGGAGACTTCAATGTTGCTTTTCTCTCCCTTTACTGACTATCTTGGTGAACTAGCCTTTAACTTTACTATCCTTCATCACCTAGAGCAACTAGTGCAACACCCTACTCCTATTACTGCCCATCTTGTATTCATTTTGCATCCATATAAGAAGCCTTAATTCCTTCCAACAAATGCCCTCCTTAATCTTAAATCTTACAAACATCCCAAAGGGCTTCCCTATCCACCTTATCATATTCTCTCTCTCTCTCTCTCTCTCTCTCTCTCTCTCTCTCTCTCTCTCTCTCTCTCTCTCTCTCTCTCTCTCTCTAATGCATATAACTTTTCATCCTTTCCAAAGTAATCATATATTACAATTTTGCAATTCTTACAATCATTTCCTCTGCATGTTCCTTACTGAGCTTTACCCATGCCATTTTCATCATTTCTCAGATATAAACTTTTCTGACACACTAATCTAGCTGTTGCACTCAATCCTATTACCTCTTCTTTAATATACAGAGATAAAGTTTTACCTTCCTCCACTCATCTGCCACTTTTCCTTCCTTCATGCCTAATCAAACATATGCATCCAATTTACTAAAATGTCACTTTCTTACTTTAACATTTCTGGAATTATTTCAACCATGTCGACAGCATTCCCACACTTCACTGTAGTTTTCTTTTCTATCAATTCTCTTCTGCATAAACTTTCTTTCTTTATCATGTGTCCTTCTATTAAGTATTGTTGTTGCTGCTTTTCCATTAATCAAAATGCTTTTTCCACACATCTATCCACCTATTACCTTACTACTCACAAGAACTATATTCTGCATTCAATCTTATTTTCATAGGCCCTTTTTCACCTTTTTATCTGTTTATTTAATTCCAAAACAACTTATTCCTATTGACTTATGCCTTTTTTATGTTAGAGGGGAAAGTTGGCCAAGGGCAACAAAAACAGTGAAAATAAAAATTTGAAACCTTGATACAATTTGTGTGTTTTCTGGAAGTCTTCTAAAAGTAATTAGTGTAAGGTGATTGAAAACTAAAACCAAAACTACTTTTAGAAGAGCAGTATATCAATCAGCTGACTTGCCAAAAGGTAGCAAGATATAATGTGCATGGCTTTTGAATCAGCTTAGCCTACAGCAACCATAGTACACATTAAATGAATTTTGTGGCAAATTTTACTTTGTACTATTTGCTATGATTGATAATAAAGGTAAGAAAGTGTTTTGTGTTTTATGATAAAACCAATAATTATCCTAACTACCATACGTGTAAGATATCCTTTTTTTTCCATCTAATTACATGCCAAGGCGGCAATCCTACGTGAGATGAACCAGGCAGTCTTAACCCTGTTGGCTTACAGTTGAAAAGAACAATGTTGCAGCCCATCAGACTGTTAGGGGTGATTGAAAATTTTGTGGCCTGGGTACAAGAATTTATTTTATGAGAAATTTTTACATTTATTTTTAACATAATCCCCTTGCAAGTTTACACACTTATTCCAATGGTCATAGAGTTTGCGGATCCCCTCTTCATAGAAGCCTGAGTCTTGGTCCTTCAAAAGTACCTGTACGGCATCCATGACATCATTATTTGTGGCGAAATGTTGACCGCTAAGTTCTTTTTTCATCTTGGGAAATAGGTAGTAGTCTGAAAGAGCCAAATCAGGTGAATAGGGCAAATGTTCAACTAGCTGGAAGCCACAGTCACGTATGGCAGCAAGAGCAAAGGCAGATTTGTGTGCTGGCTCATTGTCCTGATGGAAAATCACCCCCAATGTCAGCTTTCCATACAGTTTTTCTTTTATTTTCTCTCACAGCTGCCTTATTAAGTTGGCATAGTATGGCCCATTAATGGTTTGACGCTTTGCCAAAAAAATCCATGGGATGGTGCTACTGGAGGACCTGCAGCCCCACTGCCCACCTGGAGTCAGTGTGCAGCACAACGGTGGCCTCCCCACAGTGCTGGGCGTGCTCCCGGCCCAGTAGGATGGCCACCAGCTCTGTGTGCAGCGTGGAGCAGCACCAATGGTCATCCATCAGCTGGCTAGTCACGGAAAACAGCAGCAGCGGTGGAGGAGGCGCTGGGGAGAAAGGAGACGCAAATTAATATTGTTCATCAGTTAAATACATTCACTTCATTCGGTTACAACACAAGAAATGAAGGGAAGAAGATGCTGCAACAAGATATCACATCTGTATATGACAGGTCCTGTAGCAAACAAATATACCGAGAGATTTCTACCTATTATCTCTCCCCTGCCTATTGATTAAGCACATACACACACACACACATACACACACACACACACACACACACACACACACATACACACACACACACACACACACACACACACACACACACACACACACACACACACACACACACACACACACACACACAACCCAACACACACACACACACACACACACACACACACACACACACACACACACACACACACACACACACACACACACACACACACACAACAACACCACAACACGAATACCACACAGCCACACAACACACACACACACACACACACACACACACACACACACACACACACACACACACACACACACGGTAAGCATACAGTAACTCATGCTATAATATGGCATATAAGTCAGGAAGGCAAGGGGGCAGGGAGGCGCCCGCTGCCCTATGACGTCACAGCTGATGACGTCACAGCTGATGACGTCACGGCTGATGACGTCACAGGTGCTCTATATTTACGTAGCGTAAACCATTTTAAAAATGACCCCTCGATAAAACGATGTCAGATCAAACTAATGTATCTGTTCCGACGTGATAAATAGGATAACTAATTCCCAAAGTATAAACACACTCCTAACAACAGTATTCTAAAGAAATTCTACGGGAAAAAAACGTGTTTTATAAAAATATGACCCTTTTTAACACTCGTTAAATATCCATTAACTACCACTTCAAAGGAACCAAAACCCATTTCAAAACAATTGATTAGTTATTTTTAATTATTTTAAACACTTTAGAGTGAGTTAGAGGCAGAAATAAACTATTGACAGGCTGATAAATAAGTTATTAATGTAACTTTGACACCGCTAAATAACACTTTTCCTCTCCACTCATTTCACTGAAATTTAGGCATAAAACATCATTGTATATGGACTATCTTTTGCAAATAATAACAACTTGATACAGCCTTAAATAAAAAAAAGGGCATTGGGCGTTTCAGGAAATTTAGCGCAAAAATCCCCTCTTATTTACCACCCTAATAACGCCAACCACAGCTATCTCCACTCCTTACACGCACAGAAATGACTTGAAACTCACCGCAGTATTCATAGAAAGCGTTAAATTTGACTATTGATCCCAAATAAACAGTCCAGAAACGAAAAAAAATATCCTGATAAATGAGCCGGCTGGCGGAGGCCCGTGGTGGGGTACGGCCCTCCCTCCTATCTCACTCCCACCTTCATTAAACTTAAACTTGACCACGAAAGCTATGTCTGAATGGCTCATATGAAAGCTTAATACCATTGCTGCATACTGTGGCAAGATGAGCCTGTAATAATTGACAGATATGGCTTAAAATGACAGATGAAATAAGAATCCAAGATGGCGCCGCGGGTGTTAGGTGGTGACTCACCTTACATAAACCTTGATACACGGCTGGTCACTTGAACCCTACCTACAATATTTCAGGTAAAAATCGTCGTAATACGCCACTACAGCGGCAAAAACATCGTGAAATACCGCTATTTACTTTAAACAGAGGGTTTTTCAGGTAGAAATCGCCCTTATCCGCTACAGCAGAGGCTTTTCAATAGGTTAGACGCAGCGCACCTCCCTGCACCGTACCCCAGGACAGACTGACGCCTCCATCCCGCCGGACACCCCACACACACCCCACCCACCCTCATGCATGGCTGGCCTGGAACTAGCATAGTATTATTTTGACAGCTGCCAAAAAGTGGTTGTATTTTCCCATGTTTCTCTTGACGCAGCTAAGAAATCGAGTAGGTTATATGCAAAGAACGTAGATAGACTGTAGATAAAGATGTATATAACCCCATAAACGCCACAAATAACCTGATTAGCGAAAGAAAAGACCCGCAAAATAAGTGGAAGGAACAAAGCCGACCGAAAGTCATGTCTACTCCCACTCGGAGCAAAAAGTAGTGGTATTTTTCAATGGTTCTCTTGACATAGCTAAGAAATCGTGTGGGTAATATACAAAGAACATAGATAGATAATAGATAAACACGTATATAACCCCACAAATGTCAAACTAAAGCGAATTAGCGAAAGAAACGCGAAAATTAACGGAGAAACAAGGCCGACAGTAAGTGATGTTTACCCGCACTCGGAGCAAAAAGTAGTCGTATTTTTCCATGTTTCCCTTGCCACAGCTAAGAAATCGAGTAGATAATATGCAAGGAACATAGATAGACAATAGATGAACATGTATATAACCCCTTAAACGTCAAACTAAAGCGAATTAGCGAAAGAAAAACACGCACGTTAATGGGGAAACAAGGACGACCGAACCATGTTTACCCGCACTTGGAACAAAAGGTAGTTGTATTTTTCCATGGTTCTCTTGACACAGCTATGAAATCGAGTAGGTTGTATGCAAAGAGCATAGATAGACAATAGATAAACATGTATATAACTCCATAAACGCCGCAAATAAACCTGATTATCGAAAGAAAACACGTAAAATGAGTGGAAGGAACAAGGCCAGCCGTAAGTCATGTCAACCCCCACTCGGAGCAAAATAGTAGTGGTATTTTTCAATGGTTCTCTTGACACAGCTGAGAAATCGAGTAGGTTATATTCAAAGAACATAGATAGACAATAGATGAACACGTATATAACCCCACAAACGTCAAACTAAAGCGAATTAGCGAAAGAAACGCGAAAATTTACGAAGAAACAAATAGTCGTATTTTTCCATGTTTCTCTTGCCACAGCTGAGAAAACACGTAAGTTATATATATAAGGAATATAGATAGACAATAGATTAACACGTATATAACCCCATAAACATCAAACTAAAGCGAATTAGCGAAAGAAAAACACGAAAGTTAATGGGGAAACAAGGTTTGCCGCTTGTCATGTTTACCGGCACTAGGACGAAAAATTAGTTGTATTTTTCCATGGTTCTCTTGACATAGCCAAGAAATCGAGTAGGTTATATCCAAATAACATAGATAGACAATAGATGAACATGTATATAACCCCATAAACTTTCTCACACTGCTACTTTCTCACACTACTCTCTCTCTCTCTCTCTCTCTCTCTCTCCCTCTCTCTCTCTCTCTCTCTCTCTCTCTCTCTCTCTCTCTCTCTCTCTCTCTCTCTCTCTCTCTCTCTCTCTCTCTCTCTCTCTCTTCTCGCTCTCTCTCTCTCTCTCTCTCTCTCTCTCTCTCTCTCTCTCTCTCTCTCTCTCTCTCTCTCTCTCTCTCTAATATCTTGACATCTCATACATTAGTACAAATCCTACGACGTTTTCATAATTCTTCGTCCAAATTTAGTGACAAAAATGAAGTAAATAAGCCATTTTTGAGCGGAAGTCACTAAAAAAAGGCGAAGACATTTGAAGTAACCAGAAGCATCCCTTTCGCCCAACTCACCACCCACCACCACCCAACATCACCACCACCACCACCATCACCACTATTACCACTCAAGGACAGTACA
>CM035223.1:12162438-12201344 GCA_020233015.1 Callinectes sapidus | reverse complement strand
CAAAAGGCCTGCTGGAGGGATCCTGAGCAAGAATTCTAAGATTATAATATCCTTGATCCTGAGCAACCTGTAACATCAAGATCAAGATTGCGAGAGCCGAAATCTTCACATGTGTTTTGGTGTCGGTCGGCGAGGCAAGGCGAGGCACGTGGCTGGCCAGCTGCTCCCCGGTGTACTGCTCCACATTGAGCCTTCCTGATAGGTTGACGCCGCTTCCTTCTACCGTCTAAGGCTCTTCTTGCGGCAGTGTTTACACCAAGGCACAATGGTTCTCAAAAGTAAGTGGCGTAATAAAGTGTGTGCAGTGGGAATGAGTGTGTTGATGTGCTAGTTGACTCTCCAGGTTATTGCCTTAACTCTTTCACTGCTATTTGCTTCTTCTTTCCTTACTGACTGATCACTCTAAGTCATCGTTATTTGTTCAATAGTTACCATAAATCTTTAAACTGGTTACAAATTGCAAACTATACTCTTTTTGGTAAATTTTAACTTTGACACCAGTCTCAAGTTGGCTATTCATATCCTTCCCATACAGCAAATTCGGTAAATCTTGAAAAATCTTTAGTGCCATTATAATTGCTTTGCGCCAGTTACACAAGGGGGTCAAATTACTCAGTATGGAAAGCTCTAACAGATGGGAAGGGTAGGAAAAGCCAACTTGAGACTGTTTGGTTAATACTGATATGTTACAAGCTTGCGTATTTTTGTGTGAGGATATAAAGATATGGAGGTCAGATTATATATATATATATATATATATATATATATATATATATATATATATATATATATATATATATATATATGTATTATTCTCACGGCTATAACTTGGTAACTGGGCCAAAACAGTGTTATAATGGGCGAGGGATTCCAAGGTAAATTTGTACCCTTACGCCAAACTCTCATAGCTGGACAAAATTATTCATTTCTCATAGATTTTGACTTGTTTAGAATAAATATGCACTTTGTTTCCATTGCAATTCAGTATTTTTCTTTTTCCTTCCCCCCCTTGCCTCTGCTTCCCTAATAAACCTTGTTCCATGCCCTCAGAAAGTACTGTATTGCAGGGAAAACGAAAACAAAGAATACAAAACAGACCAAAATGTACCAAAAGAAAATAGTTTCATTATCACAAAGTACCACACAAGTAACTGTTCAAAATTTGTACTATTACTCCTGTGGAAACCACTTGCCACCACCGCTATATATTGCTGGCCATAGCAACCTAATTTAACCTAACCAAACTAAAAATAGTTGAGGTAATACATACCACTAGTCATGGCATCCTGCTCAAACTGGTTACAGAAACCCAGTGTAACCTAACCTAACCTAATCCTAACTTAAACTTGACCTGACTTAACTTAACCCAGATAACCTAAAATAATTGAGACAATACTTACCACCAGCTATGGCACTTTGCCTAGACTGAAATTTTCCACAAACTGATGTAAAATCTACTGGATTCTCTCATCAAAACACTCTGATTGGTTGGATTTATTCTGTATTATTTCTATTGGCCTGTGTCTGCATGCTCAAATAAAAGAAGCAAACACTGTGATTGATTTCACACGTGTACAAATAATGTGACAACCACGGCATCTCTCAGTGTCCGCTCATTATCAAAAGTAGTGGTATCACATCATGATAGCTCGGTCCCCTGCAAAATTGGTGAATCTTTAGGAGGTTTTTGTCAGTAGTTAGGATATTGTTAGGTTGGCACATTGATATGGAAGAGGTCTGGAGTTCTCTAGGATGCAGTACACAACACCTGACAACTGGTAGTACCTAAGGATTGTTGGGTAATGCAGGCCTGTATTCAGAAATGTTCTCTCACTACAACTATTTTTACAGGCCACAGATCACAAGTTGAGTTTCTGAGGGTGTTTCTCCTGTCATTTATTTAATAACCTTATTCATTTGTCATTAGAACCATAAAAACACATTGAAAACTTGCACCACTTAAAGAGGAGCCTCTTGAAATAATGAAGGTGCAGTGCTGAAGTGTTTCTGAATATGGATATGAATGATCAACCACTTAGTGCTTACCTTGGTTTAAGTTCACTAGTATCTGACAGTCTTATTAATTTTGCAGAGAAGAAGACAAAGCGGATGACCCTGAAGCTGAAGTACAAGATCCAGAAGAAGGTCAAGGAACACCACAAGAAATTAAAGAAAGAGAAGAAAAAACACCCGGAAAAATTCAGAAGTGAGTTGTCGTGTTTTGTCATTCTGAGTGATATTTATAATAACACTGCAATAAGAATCAAATCTGTGCAGTGGTTTGAGTTGGAGTACAGGGACAAATGCTGTTATGAGTGAATACTTTCCAGAGAACACCAAAGACCCCGGCGTGCCAAAGACTCTGCCGTTCTATGATAAAGTGATCCAGGAGGCAGAGGCAGCCAAGCAAGCACAGGAGCGGCGGCGCGAGGAGGCCAAGCAACGGCGTAAGGAGCAGAGAGACCAAGCGCTGGCCAAGAAGAGAGACATGGGGTGAGGAATGAACACCGTCAAGTTAATGCTTCTCTTTTCTGTCTGGTCCCTACAAGAGTCATTGTTATAAAGGCTGGACTCAGAATGTAACAGGTTGAAGATTGTTGAGGGGTAGAGGAAAACTACGGCTGATGTCTTTATTCCCTCTGTCACAGTTCAAGTTACCCACGTATGAGAACTACTCTGACAAGCATCCAATGAACCTGAATAGAAGCTCAGTTCAAACTCACATTAACCAAAGCTTGTTCAAACCTAACTCTGCCTCTGTATTTTGAACTTCCCATGACTTGACTATTTCAAAGAGAGGTTTCAAGACATTTGTCCCTGGCTTTCGGCTAACTCTATTAATCTTTCAGGGGACTGACAACTTTGTAGGCTTTTATTTTCATTATTTTGTTGCCCTTGGCCAGATTCTTCCTTTACATAAAAAAAGAAGAAAAGAGGAACATCAATAGAGAGAGAGAGAGAAGACATTAGAGATGGAGACACACTGTTGGAATCAGAGCAGTGGGGAAAATAGGAGACTTATGGAGTGTGTGAGGAGGTAAACATGAGAACAGTGAACATCAGGGAAGAGATCATATTGGATTGCAGTTTGTGGAAGAAGGGAAAATAAGAACATATACAAAAGAATAACACATCTGTAACTTTCTCTTAGATAAATTTCTAAACTTAAAATCCATCTTAATCTCCCCAAGTTGGTCATGTACTTTAACCATTACCTCATCAGCAGCTTCAAATTTACTGCTGATAAAATAATGGCTAAAGTACAACACCAATGTACAACACCAATTTCAGGAGATTAAGATGACTTTCAAGACTAGAAATGTGTTTAACTAAAAGTTACATACTTAAGAATCTTTTAATATGGGTTATGGTATGAAGGGACAGTGTGGTGGACAGCACTAACAGTCTATTTATTTTCAGGAACATCAATGAACTACTGAGCACTGCTGAGGAACGTGGAGCCAAATTTGAAGCCAAGCAGGCAGCAGCAACAGGCGATGGTGAATTGCTCAGCGACAGATCAGCCAAGGCTTATTACAAGGAGTTCAAGAAGGTATAGTGATGTGGTGTTCACTGTAGGTTTTCACAGGATGATAAAGACAAGCATGGTCTTTAGTCTGGTGTTTATTATGAGTATGTATACACGGTGTTATGGACAAGCAGATGTCGTGACCAAAGTTGACCAAAATGGAAGGTATACTGGTGGCAAGAGAGGGTCCACGGGGTGAGGGTCAGGCGTCAGATCAGCATACACCGGGGCCGGCTTAGGATGGAGTGACGGCACTAATCCAGGTCACTACAGTACCCCCGCTGTAGTGACAGATTAGTGCAGTCACTCCAGTCATCGCTGAAATTAGTCTCATTGGGTTTGGGTAATGAACACTTGCTCTATGAAGGGACAGGGGTGAACTTTTCATATTTTTATACAGTGTGGGGTTTCTATGAGAATTTATGGGCTAAAGGAGACCACTTAATAGAGGTCTCCTATCTGAAAGCTCACAAATTTGGGAACCATTACCCAGAGTGGATGCCCAATCTCCCCTTGAACTGTGGCCAGGATTAGAACCCATGTGCTTGTGGATCTCAAGGCCCCCAGAGTGTACATGGTTCCAGTGTACCATGGTAGTTATTGTATGCTTTCTGGCCTTGCTGTGGAAGTTGTATATGTAAAGTGATGTCAAAGTTAGTCTGTACTCACTCTCTCTCTACCACTGTTTTTCAAATGTTTTTTAGTTGAAGATACTTATGCTTTAAGGATATTTTTATGGTTCTGGTGATGGATTTGCAAGATTTGTAGTTCATTACAAGGTGAAACTGTCTTGAAAAACCCAGCTAGTTGTCTGTGGCCTTTAAAAATTTGTTGTGGTGAGAGAGCAAGATGTTTGTGAATATGGGTGTTGGTCTCAGTAGGTGCAAGATGTGAATAGTCCCCTCATCACTAGTGTGTGCAGTCAGGCCTTGCTGGGGAAGTATGTGGCCAACTGGGCTATGTCTAAGCTGCTGGGATGTAGTAGGTGGTCATGAGTCTGTCCATTCATATCAGGGATCAGTGGATATTCCAGCAAGGGTTATTAGAGCTGAGACAGTGAAAGATATATATTAAAGAGGATGGTGCATTGTTTGTCTGGCATGTGTGGGATTTGTCAACTTGATATGCTTTAAGGTAGAATATATGAAATGTGATCTTGTGTTTGGATTTAAATATTGCTTTCTTGTTTTGAGCTTCAGATGACTTGTTTTGGCATTATCATCCAATTGTTGTCTATAGAATTTCTTTTTAACCCCTAAGATATATGCCCACTGAGAGAGAGGGGGGGAGGGAGAGAGACATTTTATAAAACCTGGTCCTTTCTCCCAGGTGGTGGAGGCTGCAGATGTGGTGTTGGAGGTGCTGGATGCCCGTGACCCAGCAGGCTCCAGGGTGCAGCAGCTGGAGGCTGCCATCCACAGCCAGCCGGGGAAGAAGCTGGTGCTGGTGCTGAACAAGGCAGACCTGGTGCCCCGGGCCAACCTGGAGGCCTGGCTGAAGCACCTCCGGCGGGAACACCCAGCCATCGCCTTCAAGTCCAGCACTCAGACACAAAGCTCTCGCCTCGCACAGACCACCACCAAGTAAGGCTGAACACACATACACACACACACACACAAACACACACACACACACACGTTACTAAAAATATAAAAACCGCACTTGTGTACCTGAGTGAAGAAATGATGAAATGAACAATGGTACACTGCAGAAGTGAGATAAGTGACATGTTGGTTGAAATTGAGTTAGCACTTGTGTGGTCACCTTTCTCCTTCTGGGTGAGGCCTGTGTGTGTCCCTCCCCATCATCTCCCATCAAATGCTCTGAACAAAATAGTGACAAGGAAGAAGATACAGCATAAGTAGAAAAAACTCAGTACTAATGTAACTTTTGAGTGAAGGCAAATAATTGGGAGGCCCACACAGGCCTGGCCCATTAGAAAGGTAATCACACTTGCATCAAATAGGCAAGATCCTGCTGTAACAACATTTGGTATAAGTATCACCTCAAATCCACTGAAGTAGCCACTAATAATATTCAAGGACATTTTTTTCATTGTGACATGGAAGAGTTAACCAGTACTCTCAATCATTCCTTCCTTCCTCTGGTAAAATGTGGAACTCTCTCCTTGCTTCTATATTTCCAACTTCCTATGACATGACTATATAACAAGAAGGTTTTAAGACAAAATGTCTGGAAACTTTCCTCTTATATAAGGGGACTGGCAAATTAGTTGACTTTTCCCCCCCTTGGGAACCAAAGAAACCTTAAACTTTCTCACTAGAGCAAAGAAGAGAGGAAGAAAACTTCATAGCAATATATATATATATATATATATATATATATATATATATATAAACTGATGGAATGTTCAGTCTTTGAGGCAATCTCTCCCACATAATTTGTTCTCATTCTCTACTTTCATCTGTCATGTTGTTTTGACTGTTCAGGATGATCAATAATTATAGTTTTTTCCAAAGAATCTTACTGACAGCTTTTCCTCAGAATCATCAAGTCCTCCACTGATCTGCTCCAGTCATCACGATGTCTGGGAGCTGATGTGTTGCTGCAGCTGCTCAAGAACTACTGTCGCAACAAAGACATCAAGACGGCCATCACGGTGGGGGTCGTGGGGCTTCCCAATGTGGGCAAGAGCAGCCTCATCAACAGTCTGAAGCGCAGCAAGTCCTGTGGTGTTGGTGCCACGCCGGGGTTCACTAAGTAAGACTGGCTGGAGGGGTGTTAGCTAGGTCATGCAAGATTTCCCTTTGTGTGTGACTTATATCATTATCTCTCTGCCATGGGTGGATAGATGGAATCAGAATATCAAATGTAGAGTTTGTTGTAGGCTCTTTACCTTGGCTCTTAATATGGAGTTTGTAGTCAGTAATAGAGGATGAAATCAGGCAAGGCTACTCCTCTGCCTGGGTTGGCTCCAGGTGCTGGTGTCCTCAGTGCACTCTGAACTGACTGGCTTTATGTGTGTACTGTTTTGGGGGCACCTGATCTTCCACTTTTGCCATGTCTCCACAGTTTGTCAGCTCATTCTCCCAAGAAGTACTTCCTCCATTGTATATTACTGCCTTAAATTGGCTGTGAATCTGGCCATATGGCAAAATGTTAATGACCCCATTAGGTGCCACAACAGCTTAGGTCATATGGCTGCCACTTCTAGGACAAGCATTTCCTCAGTTTGTGGTTTCAGAGAGTATTGGCATATTGGAAATTAATGTTTTGTAGGCCATAGAGAAAAAGAGAGGGTGGGGGTTAAGTGTTTTATTGTATGGAATAATAGTGTTGCGATTTGTGATAAATGAGACAAGAGAGGACAGTGCATCATGGTGGGTGGTGGTGGTGGTGTGATGATCCTCCCCCTGGTTGTCATGCTGATGGTGCTGTACCCCGGCAGGTCCATGCAGGAGATTCACCTGGACTCCAAGATCAAGTTGCTGGATTGCCCGGGTATTGTGCTTCCTGGAGGAGACTCATCTGACGCCGCTGCTGCTCTGAGAAATGCTGTCAAAATAGAGAATTTGGAGGACCCCGTCACACCCGTTGACGCCATCCTGCAGAGGGCAGACAAGAAGCAGGTGTGCTCAGTTTTCTCTTTTTCTACCTATTAGTTAACTTGTCACGCTCTGTAATCAGTCAGTGAAAGGCACATCCCACCCACCAACCCATCACTCTGTTCAAAACATCCTTCCCTATTAACCTCTTCAGTACTGGGACACATTTTCATATTTATTCTGCTTATTATTTGATGATTTTATGCAGCTTCAGAAATTCCCATAGAGATTAGAACAGTATAGAGTATGGCCATTAATCTTCTGATCTCCATAGACCATTCCTAATGTTATTAAAATCATCTAATCATACCCAAAACTATGGTGAAAATGTGTCCCAGTACTGAAGGGGTTAATGACGTATATGAACTTAATGTAGCATGTTTTTTGTTTTAATTTGAAAGTGTACCACATTGATATTTTTGGACAGTGATGGAAGGTTTGGTGTCAGTGTAGAGTGACGTTATCTTCTATTCCTTGACTCTGCAGCCTTGGATTAATTTAAAAAGATGGTTAATTATCTTTCAACAAAAGTACCAGCTTTTAGGAAATGTAAAATTATAGATATAGTGGTCTGTATTTAGAAACACTGCTCTCACCATGACTATTTTCCAAGCCCACGGAGATGATTAGCGGTGTTTTCAAGAGTGGTTCTCCAGTTAATAATGAAATCTTGTCACTCTGCCTCTAGAACTCTAAAAAACACCTTAAAAACTTGTGTAAATATAAATAAAGCATTTTGAAATAGTAGAGGTGAAGTACACACGTTTAAAAATATGAGCCAGTGTTCTTAGGTTAAGTGTGTGTGTGTCCATTGAGATTTCATAACATCACATTCTTGTTCCTCAGGCTGGTACTCTTAAACACTTCCATGTTTCACCTCCACTATTTCAGAAGACTATTCAAATTCCCACAAGTTCTTTAGGGTGTTTTTAAGGTTCTAGATGCAGATTGACAAGGTTTCTACATATTAACTGGAGAAAATCATGAAAACCTCACTAGTCATCTCTTAAAAATAACTGTGGTGAGAGAGCAAAGCGTTTCTCAATACGGACCTTCATATTTCGTTTGGCGTTGCTTGTAACCATCTTTATTTTGCCATCTAGCCAGGAAAGTCCCCTCTACAAGCTTGCTGTGCTTCATAGGGCTGTGGCACCAAGACCTGCTGGAGCATGTAAGGACACTGTTCAGTCTATGCCAATATTCAAATTTGACACCTTCATTCCTGCCCAGTGTTGCATGCTCAGGCTGGATATGTAAGCTCCAGGGCCTGTATTAATGCAGATAAAGTATGTAACATTTTCAAGACTAATTTCTAGTGTTAAAATCCATCCAAACCTCCTAAAATTGTAGTACTTTAGTCATAATCTCATCAGCAGTGAATTTGAAGCTGCTGATAAGATAATAGCTAAAGTACAAGACCAATTTGGAGAAGTTATTGTGGATTTTAACACTAGAAATTTGTCTTGAGAAATGTTCCATACTTAATCTGTTAATACGGGCCCTGGAGCTTACTTGACTACAGCCTGAGTATGCAACACTGGGCAGGCGTGGAGTGGTGAGAGGCTAGACTGAGCAGCAGTGATATGCCACAGCCCCCTATGAGGCACAGCAGGTTTGTGGAGGGACACCTGTGGCAGCTAAAGATAACATACACTGCAAGGCTACAACAAAGTCACTGTATTGGTGGGGGGAGTATATAGATATTTTATTATTTTACACATGATTCATATCTCACTCTTGTACATTTTACCAAGATTTTAACTCTTCTTTTCTTCTCCTGTTGCTTCCTCTTCTCTTCTTTTACTAATCTTTTCATTCTTCCCATTTCCTCCTGTTGCTTCCTTCTCTATTCTTCTTCACCTTCTTCCCCTTCCCATATGTTGATTCCTTCGGTCTTCTATCTTTACTTCATTATTCTGTCTGGCCTCTTATCTTGCTTCATTCTTTTTATTCTTTTCCTTCCTCTCCCTCTCTTGCCTACTACTGTTTTTTTCCTCCTGTTGTTTTGATGGTTTCTTTCTTCCTTCCTTCTCTTGCCTCTTTTCTACCTGCCTTCTGTTCCCTGCTTCATTCTTTCTTCTCTTTTATTTCTCCTTCTGCTTCTTTTGCCTCTTGCTTTCTTGCTTCCTTCTTTCCTTTCCTCACTTTGTCTTATTATTTTGTCATGCCTTGCTTTGCCTCTTCTCGGTGTCCCTTTTCTTTCTTCCTCTTGCCTTAACTTGTTTCTCTCCAGTGAAAGGTACATTCTCCCAGAGAGCTTTTCCCATCATTGTTTTCTTTTCACATTTTTGCTTTGTCACATCTTGGTGTTTTCTTTTTTTCTTCCTGTGAGGAATATATCAGATTCAGATTATTACTAAAAACAGTGTCTAAACTATCAAATTTACACATTTACTTCATTTTTATCTAAAAATAAAGGTGGTTTTTTAAATGAATCAGTAAATGTATTGTGATAATACTGTTTCAGCTCATGATCTACTACCAGCTGCCATCCTTCAAAAACACTGAGCAGTTCCTGGCTGTGCTTGCCAAGAGGCTGGGGAAACTGAAGAAGAAAGGCATTCCTAACAAAGACACTGCTGCTCGTAAAGTCCTCTATGATTGGAATATGTAAGCACAGGTTCTATATTTAGAATTTTGTGTGATTGTGATTGAAATATGAAAGCTGATATTTTTGAGAGCAAATTAATATCTTTAAATTGTGAAATGTATAAGCCAAAGAGAATGAGTGGTAGAATTATAACAGAATTGAGGTACTTGTTCGTTTTACCTAATAATAGTGTTATTGTTCCTGCAGGGGCCTCATCAAGTACTACACAGAGCCTCCTGTTGCTGCCCAGCCTGAAGTTGCCTCCGCAATAGTCTCAGAACTGAGTCAAGAGTTTGATCTGGACAGCTTGTTGTCCAAGGAGGGGTCGATGATCAAGGCTCTGCCAGTACACAGACCCTCACAGACAATGGTGGTGGAGTCCCTGGGACCTGTTAGGGAGGTCAGAGACCAAGAAAGAAGGGAAAATGACGAGAGTTCAGAGATGGATGATGACAGTGAAGAAGAGGAGGAGGAGGAGGAGGAAGAACAGCTGGTAAGTTTTATGTTTGTTTCTTGTGCTATTTATGAATACAATGAAAGCCAATGTCAGTGAAGTTTGTGTTTATAGAGACACAAAGAGTGAGGGACTTACTGAGCATGTGTTGGTAGAAAATGCAGTGATGGCAAGGTGAGAAGGGATGGGTGTGGCTGGCAGGGCAGGACAGGACACTTCCAAGTACCTTTCACTCTGGAAAATGTTTAGGGCAGTTCTGCAAGATAAGGCAATGGCTATAAGTAATGTAGTGACTCATTTCCTCTGAAACTTGCACATATACATGACTCAAGTTGTAGGTGATGTATTGCATTATTAGCACAAAGAGCAGTGGAAAGGAGGTTTACATCACCTTGTGGCAGAGTTCTTTCTCTGAGTGCTGTTGCTGTTGCTCCCAGGTGTATTTGTGGGTACTTTGAGTGGCACCTGGCTCAGTATGGTGGAGGCAGCTGGCACCATGAGGAAAGCACTTGGCACTCTGCTCATCAAAGTGACAATACTGCTCTCCACAGGATCCATCGCCGCATCTGTCAAGGATAGTATGGGGGTTGGTGTTCTTTCTTACAATCGCTGCTCTTTTTGTTACAGTTGTCAAAGGAGGTTTGTGTCAGCATGGACGGTGGGTCTGACAGCAAGATGGAGGATGCCACCAATGAAAAAAAGGAACGCTGGGAGACAGAGCTGCAAGAGTTTGACTCGTCGTCCATGTCTATGAAAAAGTTCCAGAAGAAAATGCAAAGAAAAGCACGGAAGGAGAACAACCGCAACAAGAAGCGTACAGACGAACTCACAACAGCACTGGAGAATTTCTCGGGGCTAAAGGAAACTTCTGAAGATTATGATTTCAATGATTATTTTGGCAAATAGTGTAGATTTAATTGAAATATAAACTAAGCTAATACTAGTCCTTTCTTTTGATAACTAATTCCTGGATGCTTTGGGCAAGTCTTAAATGATGTCACTGAAACCATCCAAAAATGCAGCTTTAGTGAAGGAAATTGACCCCACATTAATCCCTAAAGGCCGGGTGGTGGTGGTGATCACAGCTCAGTCTACAGAGGATGGGTGGGTGGTGAGTGCTGGTTGGAGCACCACTCGTCCTGCATTTTGATATTATGCATTATATTCTTTTCCTATCCTCAAAATGAGTCAGAACTTGTCCTGAGTACTTCTAGTGGTGAATTAATGTCAGATGTTTTTTTTTTCATCAGCAGGAAGTAGAAATAGTTTAGACTGTTTTGTAATAATTAATTCATTAATAATCGCTGCCACCCGGCCTTTAGGGGTTAATTGATTAACTGGCAGTGGTGCTATGACAACAATGACACCACTTTTGTTCCCATTACACAGTGAATGAATCAAGAAAAGCTATGTGACAATTCACAGCCCAGTACTTCCTCCCTCTGAGATGCAGTCAGCCTTACATTATGCTGTAGGATACAGACTCATATTCTCACACTTTTTTAATTCACCTCCACTATTTTGCAAAGCTTTATACAAATGCAGCAAGTTTTAAGGTGTTTTCACAGTTCTAGAGGCAGAATGACAAGATTTCTACATCATCAACTAGAGAAAAACCCTTGGAAAGCCTACTAATGATGTCTTGCCTTAGAGAATCATGGTGGTGAAAGAGCAAAGTATTTCTTAATACAACTCAGACATACAACACATGGTTTGCTAGATGAGTACAGGATAGCAGGATGTCTAATGGATCAGAGACAAGAGTAAACATGTTATTCACTGAGTAGCCATACTGGATGTTAGTAGTGGGTAAACCTGGAAGGAACCCTCTAATAACATCCAGTATCTAGTCACTCATATTCAGCAATGAGCATCAGTTCTTGCCTCTGACCTGCCAGGCTTTCTGCTACCTTCCCTCCCTCACCCTCCCAGCAAACCTTATCCTTACCATCATGTACTGATTGTAGACCAGTATTAATGATGAGGGTTTGAGTGCATCATTAATTCTGGTGAATAAATGGTAAAGCTCATAGAAAAAAAAAAAAAAAAAAAAAAAAAATTGGTCCTACAAAAAAAAAAAAAAAATGTAATCAAACTACAATGTCAAACTATGGTGAGACTTTGAGGCTAAAACTTGCTCCAATTCTAGATTCTGCATAAACGTCCCAAAAATTATTTCTAGTCAAATTTCTATACAAATGCTAAATTATGAGTATATAACCACCATAATGCATGTTTAAAAAACTCAAACACCAAATCACTCATTCACACACACACACACATCACCAGGGGAGCAAGGAAGTTCCTTGCTCCCTTGATTGATGATGTAGTGATAAAAGTAAGGTAATGATTGTGAATAGGTCAGAGGACGAAAGTAATGTGGTATGGAGAATTGTAGAGAATGAGTTGAAGCAGGTGCATAACATAAGTATTTGGTTATGTGGGTGTGTACGAACGGGTGTGAAAAGGCAAAGAATGAGAACCTTGGTGAACCAATGGGTAGGATGGAAGGACGAATTACATCATACTTAAGATATCTAGTTGTAAAGAGCATTGGGAGGAAAGAGTGCTTATGATGGGTGCCATGAATGTACACACAGGAATACTGGGAGAACTGATGAACAGGAATGGTGAAATGTTTGAGGAGTTTGTGGATGAGGAGTTGGAGAATGCCTGAGGGGCGAGTGACTTGGAATAAAAAGGAACATGAATCAGCAATTGACTACATGTTGGTAAATGGAAGGATGCGTGAAATTGTCACACATGAAGTGGATAGATGAGGATGGTATGTTGGATATTGTGTCCCATCACAGTCAGCTTTGGAGTAATTGTAATTTAATTGAAATGTAATTATTTGCATGAAGTCATGTCATCGTAATTGGTAGGGCTATGATGGCCTACAAAGAATGTCACTATGCACCTACATTGTTATTATGGCTTCTAAGGAATGCCATCGGTGGGGCTGTGATGGGAGGGACGGCTTCTAAGGAATGCCGTTGGTGCCGTGTTCGTTGTGCGTGCGCGTGTGTGTACGTGTCTCCGTGTGCGTGGGTGCAAACAATACTAAGTTGTAGAATGTGTATATAAAAATTGTATGCATTGTACGTACGAAGATAGATATATGTAGATGAATGGATGTACGTATGTGGGCGGTGGTGAAGGAAGTGTGAGAGTTGTTAGGGGGAGGAAGAGGGACAGAGAGGGGGGAGGAGGGAGGCAGCAGCAGGCCTGTGAGACACGTCAGAGATAGCTTTAGCCAATGACAGCAGCCATGAAGAAAACAGATTGACAGGTGTCTTTTGTTATAAAATATAGGTAGGAAAACTGGTTCATCAAGTAGGGAGCTGACTGCACTAACAAAGATACTGCTGCCAGGATAACATACAGTAGGGGGGAAGCAGGCAAAAGGGTGAAGGAAAGAAATTTAGCAGAGCATCGAAGGGAAGGCCGGAACAAGAGGAGGAGAGAGTAAAAGAATGAATTGAGGGACAGACTGAAGGCAGGATAGGAGATAATAAGGAACGGTAGATGACCACAGGAGAGGAAACCGTCTACGACAATGCCCACTTTGTTCATGACTAAAAGGTAATGTTAGTAGTAGTTGTTGTTCTGTCTTCAGTGGGATCTCCAGAGTTGCACTCCAAACACCAACACAAAAGAAATGGAGTGTTGTTGATAACCCTGTCAGGAAAGACACTCAAGCGTGTCTTCGCAACTCACCCTAATGATTTACCGCTGACTATTGGACTGACCATAGTGTTTGACCATCAGATATGATTATCGCAGAGAAATATGTACTACCATGTAGTACATAATCCGCGACCATTCCCGTGAGGCAGGTAACACGAGGCAACACCCCGAGCCACCCTGCAGATACTTGTACTCACTGGTGCATCATTACATTACCAGCCTTGTGCACCTCCACACGGTAATGACAGGTGCCTGTACACATCAACAGGTCACTACAGAAAGGATCATTACAGTGGAGTCAACCAACAATAGCAGCGGTGCGAATGGAATCACCAGATTTATATCCATGGTTTACCATCGCCTCGATCTAATGGCAGTTGGCCCAGCATGTGCTACAGCAGGGCACGTGCTGCTTGGTCTATTCGTTCACGCATGGCCACACAGACAACTCGTATAGTGATGACTCCTCCAATCAATGTCAACTTAAAAATGTAATCATATTCATCCATATGCTATGTCATTTATTGAATCTAGACTATTCACTTTGCTCGTGGTAATTACAGCTTAACTATCCAATGGCAGTTAGTCCGGCAAACGACCCTCTATCAGTGTGTCTACATATGGTCACATGAAACACTCGTGCAATGGTAACACACAATGAACCAGACACTGTTAATCACTAATGTAATCAGTTTTATCTACTGAGTGACTAATTAACTATTCCCCTTGTGATAATTCTGCGTCATAACGATGTAATGGTAGTTAAATTCAACAAACCTCTGTCATTACAAGTACACATTTATCACATTCAAGCTTCACACAATCCTGACTCAATAAATATGCCCTACCATCTGCCTAACAACAACGAAATAAAATACTTAGGACGAGGAATGACGGAGGGGAGGAGCAGAGTCTGCGGGAATCACCGGCGCACGTCCTACACACGCAGCACCTTCTGATCCACTGTCTGGAGTACTGCAGCAGCCCTATGCGCTTCTCGGCTGCGCAGAAGCTCCTCGTCGTTATCAGTTATTCTATTAATTTCCTTGATTAGAGTAGCTAAATCAACGTGTGCTTCCTTTGTACATGAAAAGGGAATATAAGCAATGTGTTGATGGTGTGCAGGTACTCTTAGAATCCTTGGTAGGTACTGTCTGTACGTACGTATAGTCTATACTAAAAATATATGTGTATGTATTCCATCACACTATTCTGAAGCACTTTCGTGCCGCTATCTACTGTGTGTAATGCATAATAGTACTTTCAAAAAGGTTTAGTTAACATTATACCGGTCAATGAGTATTTTTATGGTTCTAATGACAGATTAGCTGCATTTCTGAATTCAACCGGGAAAAAACACTATCGCGAACTCGACTATTTAATATCTAGATACGGCCTTTGTGAATGGTAGTGGTGAGGGAGTGAAGCGTTTCAGAACAGTACAAGCTATAATATATATATATATATATATATATATATATATATATATATATATATATATATATATATATATATAGAGAGAGAGAGAGAGAGAGAGAGAGAGAGAGAGAGAGAGAGAGAGAGAGAGATTCTTATTGCTTTCCTCTTTGACCTATTCACACTTGCACTGAAAACAGAAAAAAAAAAGAAAAAAAAATGAAGGGGGAACAAATGGCGAGCCATGGAAAACTGCAGCAGAGGTGAACGCCTGAACAGAACTGAACATTACCTCGTTTAAATGTCTGGACCAGAATAATCACCAATTCCGAGGATAACTTCAGATCTTGACTCTCCCAGTTACTACATGGTGAACAGTTAATTATCTTCATATTCTTATCACACCCTCAGGTCCGTATTCAGAAACGCTTGTCTCTCTCCATGACTATTTTCCAAGGCCACACAGATGAGTAGCGGGGTTTTCATGAGCATTTCTCCAGTAAACAATGTATCAATATCTGTCTCTGGAACCGTAGAAACCCCATAAAAAACTCGAGGAAATTAAAATAAAAACTTCGAAATAGTAAAGATGCAGCACAGATGTGTATAAGAATACAGCCTTGCTAAGTACCACCGGTGATGGAAACATAAATGATCACTCTGGTAAAAATCCTTTAAGAGCTTTGATCAGAATACCAAGTCCATTTGCAAAAGACTTCAGCCAACGAGGGAGAATCACGTCACGGCTGCATTATAATGGCTATGCGTCCCCAATTGGCTATATCACATTGGCACACATTATATCACGGAATGGTGATTTGTAAACTTACAGAACATTTACTTAATCTCTTGCAGACATGATACACACACCCTCATCTAGACAACACAGCACAGCACAGCACCAGCAACATGTCTTGACACACTTACACAGCCTCATTTGACATTCCATATATCACCATAACACACCCTGACACTCTCACACACACACACACACACACACACACACACATTTGGCACTCCATAACACACCCTCACTTACACACACACACACACACACACACTCTAGCACTCCACATCACACCCTGACACACACACACACACACACATTTGGCACTCCATAACATACCTTGACACACACACACACACACACATTTGGCACTCCACATCACACCCTGACACACACACACACACACATTTGGCACTCCACATCACACCCTGACACACACACACACACACACTACCATCTGGCCCTCCACATCACACTCCCTCATCTGGACAGAGGAACACAAAGCAACCACTGAATTGAGGGCATAAGAAAAGTAGTTCCGTAGTACATGTTTCATTTATTAACGTCTTATTCAAAATTGGCAACTACAAATCACAAAATATGAACTCAATGCAATTGGACTATGAACACTGAACATAGATTAAATACTCAAGGGGGATATAGTCTGGCTCAAGCTCCCCGTGCAGGGCGGCCACACTGACCATACAAATTCCTAGGGCCATATGCACACGCAGACACACTAATGCACGTTAGAGATTAAGAAAAATAGATACTAGCAGTTCTGAGATGTATATCATATATATAGTAACAATTATTAGGGGAGGGGGGATGAATCAATGCTAAAATCACACATCACACGTCAGTTGGTCCTTACATGAAAAACATCAGTGTGGTTTTTCTTGGGCCCTGCACGGGAGGCTCTCTTGAGAATGGAGGATTTTTTTTATACAATCAACATCAAGAAACCCACTAACGCACTTCAGACTGTTTTATTTGCCCAAAAATCTACTCTTTTTACAGTGACCACCGCACAACGCCGTCTTGCCGCGGTGGACAGGCTTCTTTGGGCAAATGCAAATCTTACACTGAATATTTTCAACTTTAATGGCAAAAAGTGGTTACTTACATTAATAAAGGTTATTCTTTATCTTACAAACTAATTTAATCAGAAGCCCAAAAAATTAGTCAGCCTATCACAATTTGGTTAAAATGTCTCAAAATATCTACAAATCGTTCACATACGTATGCTGCAAACTTCAATTAAGTTAGGTTATGAATGACTTAATGACCTACAGGTGATTCATGGAAAAGACCACAGGAAAGATAATATAAAACAAAATTCACATGCCCGCGTTGTTCTGGCTCAATGTGCGGAATGTATGTAGTGCTCGGGTCGGGCGCTGCAGCTCCCCGCCGCTCTCACTCAGGGAAGGTTCCGCTGCTGCCTGTCGTGATGAAGGCTTAACACTGGCTATAGGTAACTGTCTTAGCTATGATAGATAAGTAGGAAATAGGTAGATTTATCTTTTCTCATTGTGTACAGTAACTAACCCAGCTGAATCAATTAAAAATAAAAAATAAAAATCATCCGGAAAAAGCACGAGTAACAAAATAAATTACCGCAATAAGTTATGTATAAGACAACGGATGTCGTGGGGAAACAATTTTGAAAGGAAAACTGCCTTGTACAAAGAAGCAGGAAAAGAACAATTAAAGACCTACGGCGTAATACAGGAGGCCCAGAGAGGCTCGGGACCACACGGAACTGGCAGTGGCTGACCCGGAGAGGATCAGACGGACATACAAGCTTTAGCAGGACAGTGGAACCTCCAGGAGTCCACCTAATGTTAGTAAAGCAGCACAGTAAAAGGTCTCCAACAGTATTCACTCTGACTGTCTTCTTGGGGAACATCTTTGTGCTTACTCCCATTCTTCTTTTGACCAAATTCTTCATGCATGTTTTTTTTTTCTCTCTCTCTCTCATTGTGGCTTTGATGTTTGTTTTGGTTATGGTTCGTATCAACTCGGTATATTCTACATGTATACATACAGTATTTTCAAATGGCCTAAGTTATTTCAGGGGATCATATATGAAAATCCGAAGACTAGCAACAACATTTGGCTACAGAGTTGCTATTCTAACAGTGGAAAACATGACTCAATTTATTACCCACAACAGCTCAGAGGATTGTTAAAATTTAGAGGTGGCATTAACAGGTTCAGTATTATGGTACTAGATCTAGTCTACCTGGGATGCAACAGTCAGTAATGCTGGACACACGGGCCCCACCGCCCACCACCGCCAGGGTACCTGTCCTCGGTGCTCCCGCAAGGCTCTGTCAAGCCGCTCTATGCACGGGATATACAAATTAACTCCTTACAAAGAGTAATACAGAGCACCAGGTATTACTGTATAAAACACTCATAATGTACTGGTAATCAGCAACTCTTAATGAAACAATAGTTTGCATTTTCAAATTCAACAAATTTATAAGTTTAGCAATTACATAGTTTAAAATATATTTCAAACATCAAATGTTACATATTTCCCGATACCTACAAACAAACAGTCTATAATAAATAAAATACTGAAACCAACCTCTAACTTGTTTTCTTATTAAAAAAATTCCTATACAAAGCTATACAGCATAGCTAATGTGCCTGCTGTGGGGCCGAGAGTCGCAGGCGGTAAAAGTATGTGTATGAAAACCTTTGCTAAAAGACTCACAATATCAAAGAATTTTCCCTTGTAATACCATTCTTTGTTTTTTTCCATTTTGCTAAAGTTCACAGGAGACAAACTATTCACAATAAAATTAGTAAACAAATGCAGGCAAAATCTTTTTTCAGAACATCAACACATCAAAATAGTTCACCATTGAGCAGTATCAATTTTCATCACATGCACAAATCAAAGTACAGAGCCATCATCGTCTTCATACAGAGATTAATTTTTCAGCAGGTTCAGGTTTAGCAAGTAAGAATATCCGACTAACTTAAAAAAATAAGAGATGAGAGAGAGAGAGAGAGAGAGAGAGAGAGAGAGAGAGAGAGAGAGAGAGAGAGAGAGAGAGAGAGAGAGAGAGAGAGAGAGAGAGAGAGAATGAAAAAAAAGAAAAGAGAAAAAAAATCTGTACATCCAATTTGAGAAGTCCAAATTAATTTTATTATATACAGAGTGAGAAATATGAACAGTACATAACATTAAATCTACCCCAACAAAAAGTCACTTGTCTTGCACTGCACTCTAGCCACCTGCACACACCTGCTCACCCAACACTACCTGGCAATGACTGACAGTCCAGAATGTTATATGTGATTAAATATTGCCATACGACTGGACATTCCAACTCACTTCAGATCTTCCCTGACACTGTGGGCTGAGGTCAGCGGGATGTACATGGCATATCATGATCTGCTGTTTATAAATATACATGTTATTGTTATGTATAAAGACAATAAACCTTGGAGTTGCATATCCTTGTAACACTGCAAAGTACGTACATTGATACAGGGCATCATTCTTTTATTATAAAATATTGCACAAAAAAAAGGATGCTTGTGAAGAAAGAATTTGTGTTAATTCCTCTGTCTAAGAGGCTTTCTACTTCAGCTCAAGGTCTTTAATAATAATTATAATGATAATAATAATCATAATAGTAATAATAATAATAATAATAATAATAATAATAATAATAATAATAATAATAATAATAATAATAATAATAACAAACAACAATGTTTATGATAACAAGTTTCTAAACTCAAAAGAAAAAAAGTAAATTTTTACACTGTGCTTTGAGACTCACAGAGTCGTACAATATACAATATTTCAAGATTTCAAAAAGAGGAGAAAAATATTTGCTCTTGGAAATTTGTAATTTATAACTATATTTTCCCAACGGCTACTAAAAACAAAAAAAGGATTAGTTGATAAACTCTAATTTATACATATCTAGCCTTCATTTTGAAAATAGATGAAAAGAAGCCATCACACATCATTCTGATTTATCACATCAATGTGAATCGCATAGAAACACTAATCCAACATATATGTATCCTACAACTTTGCACACATGGACTTTTTTTTTGTTATTAACTTTGATACATACCTACATACATGCAACTTGGGGAAATCTATCCTTTTGTCATTCTTGTATTAAATCATAAAACTCTGTGAACCCATAAAGTGTACTATGTAATCTACAACGTGTGATGAGAGTTGGCTGCATTTTGGCATAGTTAATCTGGGGCATCGACCATGCATAGTAAACAAAGCTGAAGTCGATTAAAATGACGGCCAATAGGGAGACTCCGGGGGACTGGTGGAAGTGCTGGCCTGTGCTGGGGACTGCTCCTGCTGCCGACGCTCCTTCAGGCTCACCAATCTTAACATTAATGATCAAGGATATGTTTTGATTTCACTAATATACCTACAGTCCTTCATCTTTTCCGCTTACATACACAGGATCACGTCTTCACTGATGATCTTCTGAAGCCTTTTTTTTTTTGTTTGTTTTTCCTCCTTGATTACAAAATGTCAATATTGGTTGTTGACTCTCTGTTGCTATTGCATTGGTTATTCAGTCCATAAGATAAGAAAAAAATCTTTCTACCCGTCACACGCAACTGCAACACAACTTTCTCTCTCTCTCTCCACAGTGATGGGCGGGCAGGTCTTCCTGTCCTGCGCCACCTCGCCTCCACGTCGCCGCTGTGTCTCCCTTGTAATGGCTTTCTTCCCAATATGTTTGTCAACCCCACTCACCACATGACTAGGTTAGCTCCTGGACCCCAAGTGGCTGGCTAGCAGTGGCACGTCTCATCCAACATGCCACCTTATTTGCTAAAAATGGCACTTCCTCCCATCATTGCAGCGTTGCCATTTCATCACTCCATCTTTGCTTGACGTACTCAGTCTGGCATTTTCCTGAGGCAGCACTTTTTACATACAGATAAATAAATGTCTAATGTTACTTTTGGTCACCTTCCATGAAAACTGTTAACAGATTAAGAATGTAAGAGTGTCGGGTGTTTCTCCTCAGCCAAGGGTGGAGTGATGGCTTCATTACTGCATTCCATCGAGATGACTTCAAGTAACATTAGAGACACCTATCTTGAGTGGCACCTTCAATTAATCACCATACTGATCCTTGGCACTCATGCCATCACAGCCTGGGCTCTGGCACTGTCTGCTCATGTGTGAGTCACCAAGTACACAACAGCATCTCCCAACTCTGAGCACCTGCTGCATTTGCTTCGCCCACTGCCTGCCTGAGGCCTGACTGCATGGTACACATGGTGGTGAGCACACAGCCTTAGGTATACAGCAATGCACATGCACTGGGGTCTTTGGAGGGGAGTACTAAACTTGTACACATACACAGGGAGTTAGCTTAGCCTCTAGACATTGCAAAAGGCCTCTAGAACTCTGCAAACTCCTTGGCACATTTTTCCGTAGAGGAGATGCGGAGAGCCTCCTCCTCGTAGTCATCAAAGTTACTTGTGTCCCCAGGTCCTTTGCATTTTGGAATAAATGGCGCCTCAACCTGGAAACAAATGTCTTGGTTACATGTGTGTGTGGCTTCAGTCTTGGATAAAATCTGTAGTCATCCTTTTATACTAATTTCAATTCATTGAGTTGATCAGATTAACTCAACAAAGTACCAAAGATATATTGGCAAAGACTGATCTATAGTCTTTATATTTAGACAGAATTTGAATGGAAACGTATAGTCTTTTTAAGAGCAATAATAAATAATTGATAATAAAATCCCAAAAAATTCAACACAAGAACACGGTACCACTTTAAGACTCAAAAACTGAAAGAGAAATGGATAAACTTGACACCTACTGAGCCTCTCTATTCTGTAATGATCTCTACCCAAGATGATTATTTACACTGATGAATAGTTTACCAAGTTAATATATGGAGTTAGTGAAGGAAACAGACAGCATGAACAAATAGATGGAATTCTTTTAATGTATTTCATATTCATGTCAACGGAATGTAAAGGAATAACTACAAGTCTGTTGGGAGTGTGTTGGAAAGAAAGAGGAAGAACATGTATAGTTTATGAAATTGAGAGGAAAACTTACCTACGGCTGTGACTGTGACACTAACATACGTAACAATAACAACCTTTGCTTCCTAACATCACCTCGCCATCACATTTCTACCACTCCATTGAGCAAACTTAATGCATACAAACTTAGGTGTTGGAAATATTATAAATTGTGAAAAGGTGTCATAATGAAATTGAATATTGTGGCTGAAACATAAGAACTGCACCAAATCTTTCCTTTGCTGCTGTGGTGAAGTGTTTCCTGTGAATGTTATGTGGTGTGTTGATGGAGAACGCTGATGGCAGTCTGAAGTTTGCTGGGACAGAATACTTTTGTCAAATAAGCAGAGATTGCCTGTCTTGCTATCATATGGATCAATGACTGCCCTGCATTACCATTCTTCTTACAATCTTTCATTAGAGACTGACCTATACAGACTGACAAGTATGTTATAAAAGAACACCTCACACTTGTAGCTCACCTATAAAGCCTATCAGTCCCTACAGCAGTGACACAGTGCAGCACGAGGCAGGCTACACCACACACACACTACAATGGCTACCTGTCTTGTTAAGTAATGGTACCATGAGACTGAAAATACTTCACTGACTTTACCCATGATCTAGAATTCCCTGAACTCTCTGGTATAGAGGTCCTCTGGTGAAGTGCGGAAGATGGCTCTGCCCTCTTCGTACTGCGGGAACTGAGTGGTGTCTCCGCGAAACTTTAGCTTGGGAACCAGAGGGGCAGGAATCTACCACAAGATGGTAACAAGCAGGAACATGCAACAGTGAGCAGAGGAGGCACATCAAGTGGTGAAGGAAAACTTGGGCCATTTCGAATTCATGGAATAAGAATGAATATCTTTCGGGTCATTTTCACGTTTTACTAATGATAGATTAACAGAGTATTATAAAAGCCATTTAATGAATGGTGCTAAAACTACATAACTACTGCCATATAGAGCCATCCTGCAAATTCTCTGTCTAATTCTAGTAGTAAAAATTTAATCTCATTCAATATAACAGCACCACACAGCCATAAGTATTCAGTGTATATCACAGGAGGTGACTGAGAGAAGTGGAGCAGAGAGGTGGGGAAACAGGGAGGCTGGGTACACCCTAACTATTCTATTCCTGAATGGCACAGACTTTCCTTGGGTGTGTCTGGCTCAAACTTTAACACTCAGTGTGGTGCACAGATACAGAGACTCACTATGAATGTGGCACATCTCACAATGCACTGTGCTTGAAACCTATTTTTCCCAGTCACGTTCCACCCAGCCTCCTCCCGCCAAGAGATGCTGACAATATCTATAATGCTTAGAATGAAAGAAAAGTCAATTCTTATTCCATGAACTCAAGCTCAAGATATGAAACTCTGGTGAGTGGTATCTACAAAAAAAATAAGATTATCAAACACAATTGGGAACACAGTGAAACTCAAAAAACAATATGAGAAGAAAAAGCATAAATACTTTGTTCATAAAACTATATACTACAAAATTCCATTATAGTGAACATCAGTCTTTAAAGACATTAAAACGCAATACTGAAGTTCTTGTGATGTGAACTGAGAATAATGTAAACAAAGGAGCACATGGACATAAAATTTCAGTATACCAAAAATGAGTACTACTTGAGAATCTAATACAAGTCATTCAGACTGACAAATGCAGTGTTTGTGTCTAAATGTTCTTTATTTATACATGTAACAACATGTATCGTGCATTCCAGGCAAATAATTATGATCAAAGACCACTAAGACAAGAATTTCCAATAAACATTATGCTAATAACCTGTTGAGGAGAGTCTCCTGTTTATCATATTACTAGCAACAGCTGCTGTCAGGCTTTATGCTTTATTATTGAACCAACAGTCTGCCACTGAGGAACAGGGCAATTAGTGGAGGCGCCTTCATCGTTCCCAATAATGTTTGCTGTTAGTAATTAAAAACTCAAGATTTTCTACACAAATTGGAAAGAACAAGCATGCACTGCAATTTTATAAAACAAGTAAAAAAAAGAAAGCAAAAAACCAGAACACTTAATTATGTAGATAATTAGAATATCTACTTGGATCTTGAAGGATTTTCTCTACTGAATCAATATTACAGATAGTGAAGTTACCACCACAACTACAAACCTTCAAAAGAAGTGTGATAATTAGTGTTTGCAAACAAGACTCAATGTCACTTGAAGAATGGTGAGAATTATCAGGTTCATTTAAGAGGAAAGTTTGGTAGTTTTCAGCAATGCATCAGCACAAAGAAAAATTAAACAAAATCCAAAACTGAATAAGCTACTGAGAATTACAGTTCCTTATAAATACATAATAGTCAACTGAGCTTTATTATAAGCAATTTTACACACAAAAAGCATTAAATCTTTAGCATGCACTTGGAATATGTTAAAATTTAAGACAACATTACTTCATGCATACCTAAGCAAAGTGTTTTGGTGGTGCCAGCAAAATAAAAGTGAGTAAGGTAACTGAAAGCTTATACAGGTGGGATAGTTCTAACCTTCCTCTGATAGACAGCAATCCAGTCTGTTGTGGCGAACCACTTGTGATTCTTGATATCATTGACGCCGTTCTTCAGGTTGCCGTACCGCTTGGTCAGGTCCACCTGCAGCAGGTTCCTCAACAGGTCCTTCAGGTCGGACGAGAAGTGACCGGGGAACCGCACCTGAGGAGAAGAGCATTGAGTGATGAGACTGTTGGTTCATTCACCAGAGTGGCAAAGAGAAATGATCAAGTGTGTCATCACAATATTTGATAGTTTGCTGTATTCACACACACTCCATTCACAGAGGAGGATACACAAGGTAGTTCCTATGTCTCTCGACTCTCATGGTTGCAGAGGCTCGTGTCCTTTCTCTTATTTCCAGCCTCTCTGCACTCAATTCTACACACTGCAGGTCAATACAGTATGCTGAGAGTATTGATATGCACAGTACTAGAGGAGTGGTTTGTACAGCACTGCTACTGTTTCAATATGTAGAGGAGACAAATACTATAAGAAAGGTGGCCTAGTATTTTTTGTTATTGCTAAGACACAATGATGTTATGGAGTTAAGTTTTGACATCAAAAGAAATCATTGCATGACTGGAGTTGTGGTGAGCTCCTGTGAATCTCTTGATGCCAAAGAATATGAACGAGATGAAAACAAAACAAAATCAGAAGCTTTGTCCTAATGTCAGTGGTTGTGATGCACCACACAAGACTATGGTGATCAGGTCAACAGTTCAACCACACGGGTGGCAAACACAATTACGCTCCGCTTGGTGGGACACGACCCGGTGCAACACTCCACGGCCGGCTTGGAGGAATGCCGCCGCTGTTTTCTCTGCGTGTCATAAGAGGCGTCTAAATGGGATGTGGCGAGGGGACAGGGCACCCCTCGCCTCAACGTTTACTCCTATGGTGACACAAGATATGACCAGTGAAGCGGCTACTGCCCTCTGAGGTAGATATCAGTCAGGTATAGACACGAGAAATGTTCTAACAACTCTAACAAATTCTACTTACTTGTGCAGGGCGTTAGTTAACAAACTTAGCATTGAAAACAAAAATTTGTCACAGCTTATATTACAAAAAAATGGTAAATTAAGCATTCCAACAGCAAAATCTATTAATGGTAGAATGCAGCAACCTTTCAGATACATCTCTTTGATACACGAGATGAAATACATTACCTTTCCTGATACAATTTTTTCGTATATCTGGATGGGCTGGTCAGCAAAGAATGGAGGGTAGCCAGCAGCCATCTCATAGACCAGCACCCCCAGGGCCCACCAATCCACGGCCTTGTTGTAGCCCTGGAAACAACCATTCGCATTGTAATAAAAAGACAAACATGCACTACAATATCACAAATTAGTCCAATATAGCTTAGAAAATGTATTCCTTTCACTATTCAACACATCTTTCCTTTCTCAATAATCAATTTGAGACATTTCTTTTTGTTCTATAGCCAACTATTCACATTGAACTGGCTTGAAATTGCAAAAGATGATCCCTTTTTTTAATGTAAACACTTATACAAATTTCATGTACAATTGTTTGTTAGTGTTGAGAATTGTTACATATCATAGGAAAACCACACTAGCTAAAAGACAAAGGAACACAGTGGGATTTCAATTTGCTATACTCTAGGGCTGTATTAAGGGAGATTTTTAAGTCTGCATCTTTTCTTAGATAAATTTCTAGTCTTAGAATTCATCTTTCACCTCCTGAAATTTGTGTTGTGCTTAAGCCATGATCTAATAACCTGTAAATATGAAGCTACTGATGAGATAATGGCTAAAGCACAACACTAATTTTGGGAGCCTAAGATGAACTTTAAGACTAGAAATTCATCAAATAAAAAGTTACATACATAAAAATCTCTGTTAATACTCTGACACTGCAGAAAACTTTAAAGAAAACTGGTGTGCACTGCTACTGCCTAAAATATGACAAATGGTACACAGGAATTTCTAAAGTGGCTGAGTGGTGAGTGACTGATGACTGAGAGTGCAGACGTGGCGTACCTTTGAGAGAATGATCTCAGGGGCGAGGTACTCTGGCGTTCCACATAGTGTCCACGTCCGGCCCTTGACTCTCTTGGCAAATCCAAAGTCAGTTACCTGGAACACAAAAGGTATGAGCACTGATTCTGGATTCCCTACTGAGATGTAAGCTAGAAGTATTTAAGTGGTACAGTATAAGAATTACAACAAAAGAGAAGAGAATCAGAAATAATGGGTTCAAGCTGGAGTTCTAAGGGAGCATTAGTGTTGACTCAAACTTCTTCATGAGTTCTGATTCTATTTTTTATGCAAAAAAGGAGCCTAGCCAAGGGCAAAATAAAAAGCATAATAAGCAATGCAAGTCAAGCAAGATTAGTAATACTAAAAGCTGAATTACTAAAATTAACTTCAAAGAAATAAATGAATGTAATAGTAAAATATAAAAAAATAATAAACAAATAAATAAGATCTGATTCTCTTTCTCTCTCACACACACACACACACACACACACATAGAAAGCATTTGTAACTTTAAAGATACACGTGAACTTAATAAACAAGAGGACATTAAAAATTGAAATGCATCCCATAACAGGAAAATTAGCTAAGAACAATGAGGTAACACACACACACACACACACACAAACATACTATTCAGGCAAATAGGAGACTCCAAACAAACAATAGCACATTCAATGAAACTAAGGAAAGGACGATGCCTGAAGGACACAAAGAAACACAGCTTTCCACAGAGGAATATTGAAACCCGGAATAATCTAATGGAAGAAATAATAACAGTAACAAGTGTGCACAAATTCAAAGAAATACTAAATGAGAAAAGAAACAGAGATGGGACCACACCAGATTAACTCGGGCCCTCTAAATCTCAACCAGGTAAACACACACACACACACACACACACACATTCTGGGCTCACCTTGAGGTATCCTTGGCTGTCTATTAGGAGGTTCTCTGGCTTTAGATCCCTGTATATGAGATCAAGGTAGTGGAGGTATTCAAATGCTAGCACAATCTGGGCAGCATAAAACCGTGAGTGTGGTTCACTGGAAGGAGTAAGACACGGTCAGTTGTGTTGTTCACCATTACAACTTCAAATCCTGAGTCTAACACTTATATCCTACACACTGTTGAATGGTTGGATAATGTTATAAGCTTTACTGCAGACTTTTTATGGATATTTGTGGCAATTAGTATGTAATTAATTAAAAAATTGTAAGGGTATCATTATCAAAAGCTTATGGCAATCAATATGACAACGATCTTTCTTAAATTTGAAATCAATGTTTCAAAATTTTAAATACTTTATGCAAAATAGGAAGATAACTTAATATGGAATAATAACAATTGAAACTATATGGTATTTTGTAGTATAAGTTAACATTTAAGACTATAGACTACTGCTTCAAAATCTTAAACACAGTAAGCAATTTTACATAAATTAATATGTAATGATCACCACGCAAAACATTCAATGAACACTTTTATAAATGCAATATAGTACATATTCAGTACACCATCCTAGAAAACACCAACACATCAGTACATTGTGAGGGGCAGTGAGGCACCAGCTGATGACAAACACTAACAAATTAATCTGAAGGCAGTGTAAGTAAACCAAGAAAACCCTTTGGTGGAGATTGACTAGTGACTAAGACCTTTGAGCCTTTAATTTTAGATCCCATAATAACTTTTTGGGTCTATACTTCCAGTCACTGCACGTACTAGTCAGCACTTCAGAGCCGGAAGATGTGTCTGATGGCTCAACTTTGCCTTAGTCACTCTGATTGGTAAGGCACTTATTGAGTTTGCAGATATTGGGACCATAGTAACTGAAGGCACAAGATATATTTTGGGGAGCACAACAATTTTTCAAGGCTTCAGGTATGTCTGATTGCTCAACATTAGTTTATTCACTCTTTGATTGGTGTGGTTCTTGATGGCTGCTCAGATATTGGGTCTATGATCACTCTTAAGGCACAAGATAAATTATGGGGATCACAATAATTCTTTTTACAATTCATACAATGTGGTCTTTTTACATGAGTTTATGGGCTAAAGGAGACCATCTAATGGAGACCTCCTATCTGAAAGTCCACTCATTTGGGAACCGTTACCCCGAGTGGATGCCCAATCTTCCTTCAGTACCATGGCCAGGATTCAAACCCATGTGCTTGGGGATTTCAAGGAGCCCAGAGTACACATGGTTCCACTGTACCATGGCAGCCCGTTAAAATTCCTCTCAAGGTTTTTTTTCCAGTATGATATTCAAGGATTACTTCAACAAAATAAGTGCCACCATTGTTACCAATACAAAGGTTATACAGTATCAAACTTGTTCTTGGCCTCAGTCAGCTGGTGCCTGCCTGCATGTTCTTGTTATTTGTTCACCAGCATATCAACAGAGATTCTTAAGTGAATAACTTTTCTTGGACAAATTTCTAGTCTTAAAATCCATGTTAACCTCCTTACATTGGTGGTGTACCTTAGCCATTATCTCATCAGCAGCTTCAAATTTGCTGCTGATGAGATAATGGCTAAAGTACAACACCAATGTAAGGAGGTTAAGATGGTTTTTAACACAAGAGATTTGTCAAAGAAAAGTTACAGTATTAAGAACCTCTGTTAATACGGGTTCTGGCGCTACTTGTGTCTCCTCCAGTGTTAATACAAATAGAAGTAAGTGTAACCACCATCAATGCTTCACATGTATCAGACACAAGAATGAGCCAACAGGTTAGTTAGTGATGCTGTGTAGTGTTGTTCAATATGATCTACTTGGTTAGAGGGAGGCAAATGTAGGATATGAGTACATTAATGTCTATAGTAACATGCAACAGGCTACTTATGCTGAAAGCAATATGTTATTTAGTTAATGTTAGCAGTGTCCACAACAGTCATGCAGTGATGTGTTTGTGTGCAGCTTATCAACTAAAAATCTTAAGAATATGGGGAAAAAAATATTATGGCTAAACGTTGTACTGTATATCTAGTGCTATAATTACAATGAAGGAAAAGTCTTAACCCCTTCAAGTACTTTATTCTGCTTATTATTTGTCAATTTCATACAGCTTCAAAAACTCATGTGGGGATTGAAATAGTGCAGACTCTGGGTATTAATCTTCTGACCTCCACAGACCCTTCTTAATGTCAATAAAATCATCTAGTTACACCCAAAACTAATGGTAAAAATGCATCACAGTACTGAAGGAGTTAAGGAATACATTGAAAAAGCAATCTTTCACAACTGTACCATTAAAAATCATGGGCAACAGAACCTCACATCTATAGAAGCCTCACTGATACTCTCATACTTGTCACTGTATCATCTCTTCATTACTTATGCCAAACATTTTCACTTTTCTCACTGTCCACCATGTTAGTCACTGTGGGTCACATAATTCCCCACAATGCAGTACAGTTGTGGACAGAAGGCAAGCAACACTCAGCTCAAACTTCCACTGTGTGTTGTCTTTCCTCTCAACTCGAGCCCATATTCAGAAATGCTTTGCTCTCTCACCATAACAATTTTCCAAGGCCATATAAATGATTAGATGGGTTTTTAAGACTGTTTCTTCTTTTAATAAACTAGAAACCTTTTTAATCCATCACTAGAAACATAAAAGTAGCATTAAAAATATGAGTATCCTTAACTGTAGCCTTTGAAAAGTAGTGACAGTGAGAGCAAAGCATTTTAGAATATGGACGTATGAGTCATTTGATCTACTTATAGGCCATCAGTTGTTGGGTGATATAAGGAGACTTGCTGATCAGACAACTCAAAACTCACAGCAGATGATGAATGCAATGAAAGTGAATGCAAACTATAACTTAACCATTGACTGAGAACGTACAGCATATATGTAATGAAGAGAACAATACATCAAGTACACCCAGATACAAACTATATTCAAACGTTCTACCATACAAAAAGTAATCATAATTCTAGCTGCTCCAATTGTAGTGACATGGATGAACTAAAGTACTAAATATAAGCTTACATTTAGGTATAATTTTATCACTATCATTCTGTAACTATTGGCAACATTCAGCTGGGCATGTACAGTTACAGTCACAAGAGGCATAAACTGTCCCTCTCATTTCCATTGTGTTACTGTGCCAAGTTCTCTCATCCATGTTGTCAGAGGAGGCATAACATACTCCATTCTCCTTCACTGCTTAAACTTTTCCTTCAGTCAAAAAACCTCTAATCCTCTAAGAGTTTCTAGAGAGATTTTGAGCAGACTAGAGGAACTTAAATTGAAGGAGACCAGGGACAGTGGAATAGTGTGGCATGTTAACAAACTTTTGAAACTGATCAGAGCACTATGTAAATGTTAAGCTATGGGACTTTTGCTCCTTTGCTGGGTTAAGGGATGGAGATAACATGAACAGGACACTGCCTTGTGTGTCGGGGCTGCGATCTTTTTGTGATCTTGTACTTGTCACTGTGTATGTACCTTGTATCATCATTCCTTTTAAAACACTAATTATGCACACTAATGCTTCTATACATCAGATGTTTTGTCATGTAAATAAAACTTTGAGCATTCTTTTCATGTAAGAGAGGGAAGGGGAACAAAAACAATGAAAATAAGAATGCCCACTAATTTACCAGTCCCCTGAAAGTTCAAAGAGTTAGCCAAAAGACAGGGACAAATGTCTTGAAACCTCCCTCTTAAATAAAGTCGTTATAATAGGAAGTTGGAAATAAAGAAGCAGAGAGGGAGTTCCAGAATTTACAGTTCTGATCATAGAGGAATAATAAATAACACAAGGCACACACACAGCAATTGTACTCTTGGTCTAGCAATTGTTACTTCAGTGGCAGCCAAGGAAAAATGAGATGATTAGAGCTAAGGTAAGAGGTAAGTATGCAGTGACTTATGCTTTCTCCTTACGCTGGTCAAGTACGCAGAACAGTAACTGGTTAGATGACAGCAGAATAATACTAATGGTCTTAGCACTTAATGTTTCTACAGTAGCTTTGTATTAATGGTGTTGCATTCCAGAACTCTATGTACTGTAATGCCTTGTACTCTGAAGCACTGATTTGAACTGAAAGGTTGAGAGGGAACGGCTCACCACTCACACTAACATGCGTTGACTTGTCAATGTGAGTTACTGATCATGTCAGTTCATATTTCAGACAAATAACAAAGCTGAATCAAAATGTTTTATACAAAATTGTTACTTCTGAAGGCAACATATGCATTTCTACAACATTAGTCTAGAATAATGACAAAGCTGAATTAAAATGATTCATACAAGACTGGCATTTCTAGGAAAATATATGCACTTTTGATAGCATTAGTAAAGTAGAATAATGAGAACTAAAATTAAAATGTTTTATACAAGACTGATTTTACTGAAAACAACAAAAGTATTTTATCTAACACAAGTTCAGTGAGAAAAGGAGAAGGTGAACAACAATTGTGTCTTTGCACTAGTATGGTTACACCATAAGCTGTCCCGTTCATTAGTACCGGACAACACACAGATGACACATTTACCTGAAGCTCATTAGTAATACTCTAAATAGTGTGTGTTAAGTTTTAATGTTAGGAGAAGCTCAGCACAACTAGTCTATACATCAATCTAGGCAAACATGCACACAAACTTCCTGTCTTTATCCAAACGGCTATAAATACCAAATGCCACTTACAGTTACTCCAATGCAATGCCTACATGCTGCTACACACCGCTGGGTTACTGGGAGATACACCAATCTCATTACACTGCACACCAAACAGTAAGCAAACTCATGATACACTTGAGGGGAAACTGCCACAAACTTATACACTGTGGTAAAATCTCACTGGAATGTAATGAGTGTTCAGATAGAGACAAAGGTGATTACTGAGTGATGGGAAAAGGCAAGGCAAGGTACTTTATTCCTTAACTTTTTTGGTTTTCCAGTATTTTCTATGAAAGCAATGAGTGTTGGTAAGATGAAAATTGTAGTTTTAAAAGTTTGTACATGTCTATATACAACTGATGCCACTGAGCTACTAGTGATGGAAGGAGCAGATAAAAAATAAGCTATGATATTGAATACTTTAAGATCCAATTAACTGAACTATATTTGTTTTCTATAAAAAATGATGATAAAGATTCAATATGTCTAACTTTATAAGAGAACGTAAAGAATAATATGATGATGACAGTTGTGCATTGGAATGACTTATTGAAGTAGAGATAAATCTAAAAACTGGAAGATGATTTTAATGGAAAGTAGAGACAATACATAATATTACAATAATAATGAAGTATTGATACGATGGAAAAAAGTTGCAAAAAATCTGAAAACTGAGATTCTGAACAAGAACTAAAGATACAACGATGACATTTAAGCATGAATATAACTAACTAGAGACAAAAATAATAAAAAATTCCTGGCAATGAGTGAGATTTTACCACAGTACAAGTCTAATTCCTCAAGACCGCACCCTGACCAGACCATCCAGTGTGAGTGTTACCGGCCCGTCAGTGGTCAGGTCAGGTTAGGTGTGGGGGGTTGAGGACGGGCATCTCTCAAGCAGTCTACAAGGAAGCCGGAGGGTCAAGGGTCAAGGGTCACCCAGGCTGGCAGTGACTCAGGCAACCCCTTACTGGGACACTCTCTTACCTAAACCTGCCAATCTTTCTCAGGTGGGAGAACATCTCGCCACCAGGCACGTACTCTAACACCATGTACAAATTGGAATTATCCTGAAAAGTTGAAGAAATATATACAGTAAGTCACGGATCTCTCACTACTGTTGGTCCGCGAATGTTTGGGTGTCTGGGGGGGTTAATGTGAGGGAGGCTGTGGGGTTATGCTGTGGCTGTAGGTGTTATGTGGCGGTGCTGCGACATTCCGCTAGAAGAAGAAAGGGCATCATTTTATGCAGTCGTTTGCACCTGTACCCCTCCGGAGTACAGTGGAGGAGGAGGTATTCTGAAACGCTGCTCTCTCACCATTACCATTTTCCAAAGGCTCTGTTTCTAGTTGAAGATAGTAATTTTTTTAGGGTATTTTTATGATTAAGGTGATGGATTGGCAAGATTTCTAGTCCATCATAAGGAGAAAGACCCAGCTAGTATCTCAGTGGCCTAGGAAAATTGTCGTGGTGAGAGAGCAAAGCGTTACTAAATACGGAGCTTGGGAGTCACGGTACAGGTTGTAATAGATTAAAATTGTAAAAAAAAATAGTAGAATGCATCAGGAGTTAATGCTATTGATGCTGCTGGCTCCTGCTTGGCCCAGGGAGGTGAGGGCGCTGGTTGGTGTGCAGGGAGAGAATGTATGTACAGTTAGGTTAGATGGTCAGCCAAGAGTTATTACCTAAATCTTCCCAGGCGTCGCAAGTGGGAAAACATCTCCCCCCCCGGCACATACTCAAGCACCATGTATAAATTGGTGTTGTCCTGCAAATACAATAAAGATTACACAGAGAATTAATGAGAGTTGATTTTTTTTACTATGATTGGGGCTCTTCGTGTATGTTTGGTTTGATTTTAGTTCACTTTACTTACATTTGTACCTCTCTCTGACTGAAATGTATACCCATATCCATTGATTAGTATATGATAGAAAAAAATGCAAAAAAATAAAAGTGAAATGTATATCCATGAACAATAAGCTGATTTGAACAGATTTGGAATGTCAATATGAAATTCAAAATGTAGAAAATAAAAAAGACAGAAAATCAATAATAGGTTAGACAATATATCATATCAATGTACCTATGAAATTGCTAAAATAATTTCCCTAATGCATATTACTTTATAATGAAGACAATAAACAAAAAGTAACATATACAGAAGATCAGAGAAAAACATGAAAAGCAAACAACTACAATGATTTAGAAATACACCAAGAAAGAAAAGTAACATAAAAAGAACACAGAAATCATGCAACTATTCTTCTCTAAATATCTGCCTCACTTCTTTACTGTAAATATTCTTCTCTTTACTTTACATATTTACAAATGACCCAAAGCTCGTTGGTTTAGTTTACCACCATGACAATACAGGCAATGAGTGGTGACTTCCCAGCACACACTCAACTGAGGAACCCTGGAGAAAGGACCTTGTTTTGTTTTTTTAATGTAAGAGGGGAAGATGATCAAAGGCAACAACAACAAAAAGTCCACTAATTTGCCAGTCCCCTTGAATAAAAGAATTAGCCAAAAGTCATGGGCTTAATGTCTTGAAACCTCCCTCTTAATGACTTTGGCCATACAACACCAGCTTCCCATCAAGGATCGATTCCCTGTACGGTGAAGTATGGAGAGGAAATAAAAACACATACTTACAACTGCAGGAAAAAAAGATAAAGGTGAAAGTTATGGATTCTTCATGGTACTTCCTACAACTGATCTAAAAAATAGCTAGAAGAATGTGGGAACTATGAATTCCTTAGACTTTTATAATGCATTTGCTACAGGAGTTGGAAAAATAGATAGAGGTGAAAAAATACAGGTTCCTCCTCCCTTATCTATAGAAAAATAGTGATGGTAAAAAGTATAGATTCATTATAACATTATAGACTATGAGACACAACACACAGCTACTGAAGGGATAGAATAGTAGACAAAGAATAGTAAAAAGAGAAAGGCAGATGAACAGAATCCTTACAAAATAATCAATTCCTCAACAAAACACACAGCTACTGAAGGAATAGAATAATAAACAAAAGAATAGTAAAAAAAAGAAAGATAGATGAAGAGCTATACACAACAAAACAAAGAATTCCTTAACACACAACTACTGAAGGAATGAAATAATAAAACAAAGAACAATAAATAAAGAAAAGGAAGAGGATGAACTATACACAACAAAACTGTACATTCCTAAACAAAAAACACAACAGCTAAAGAAATAGAAAAAACAAAACAAAACAAAGAATAGTAAATAAAGAAACATAAATGAAAAACTATACACAACAAAACAATGAATTCCTCAACAAAAAACACAAAAGCTGAAGAGAGACAGGCCCACATAGAAGTGAAAATGATACTCTTTATACAATTATGGATTCCTTGTTGACTTATATACAAAGGGGTGGTGATTCAGTGGTGTAGGAGCTCACGGTACAGAGAGAGAGACGGCCAAACCAGTCTCAACCTAAGCTTAAAACATGGACATTACAACACCACAACACCACACACCTTGCCATGTCTGTCTCAGTCTTCCAGGAACACCTTACACCTCTCAGGCTTCACTCATTACCAACGTCTACATTAAGTCTTATGTTTTCTTCTTATGCTTTGCTACACTGAATTATATCTTGGTTAGCCCCTTCAGTAGTGGGATGTGTTTTCATATTTATTCTGTTTATTTGCTGATTTTATACAGCTTCAGAAACTCATGTGGGGATTAAATAGTACAGATTCTAGCCATTAATCTTCTGATCTCTATTAACCCTTCTTAAAGTTAATAAAATCGTCACATCACCCTCAAACTCATGCAAATAAATGTGACCCGGTACTGAAGGCATTAATATTTATTATCATAGTTGTTATTATGAATACTATTTTATCATTTTTCCTATATCAGTACATCTTTAATGAGTTTGACTTCATACACAGTTTAAAAAAAAATTTCTTCTTTCATTAGACACACTGAAGAATGAAAACTAAGCAAAGTATGTACATCTTTCATAATTGTTTGATATCATATTTTTTCTTCTTTTGTTTGATTTGATCTAGTGAAGAATGAAAACTGCCTCTTAACAAATGTATATTATTAGAAGTGTTTAATTTCATACAATACTGATTCACCGTATTATCATTATATATCTTTTAAGTGAAAGTATTACTGGCTAAGGGCAACAAATGTCATGAAAAAGAAAGAGAGAAAAGAAAAAAAAGAGGCAGATTTTTTAAGCCAGTTCCCTTAAATATAACGCAGAAACCAGTATATATGTATCTTTCTGCAGTTTAATTTGTCTGATCTAATACTTTTCCAGGGTGAGCAATATATCTATTTCCTGGAAGGCTGTTCAGACACGGCCTTAAATCTATATATAGTATACAAAAATAGCTATAATGATAAGAGAGAAAAAATATCTACACCAGTTTAAAACATTACTGAAAAAGATTTGCTTGGAAACATTACTAGGAAATTACTTGAAAACATATGAATAATAAACAAATAAATGAATAAATAAATCCCCATTATATATAATTATTTTGAAGTTAATGCTAATACCAACATATAATTAGACTGGAGAGGGATATGGAGATGATGGAGGATATTGACAACACATGAGAGAGAGAGAGAGAGAGAGAGAGAGAGAGAGAGAGAGAGAGAGAGAGAGAGAGTAGCCAGACAAACACAGATGATCAGACACACACAGACAGAATGGGTGAGCTTGGGAGTGGGTGGGTGATGGGTGCGGGTGATGGTGGTGGTGGGTGAGGCACAGGTGACCCCCAGTAACTCACCTTGAAGTGGAACTCTAGGCTGACGAGGAAGGGGAAGGTGATGGCCTGCAATATTCGTTTCTCATTGAGTGTGTGTTCCACTTGTTTCAACTTTACCACCTGTTGGATGAAAAGAGAAGAGTTAGTTGATTTAGTTCAGTAACCTTCTGTCTTTCTTTCTTTTATATTAGAGAACCTTTCTTTTCTTTCTTCTTTCTTTTATATTAGAGAGGGAAGGGCAACAAAAAACACTGAGAATAAGAACCACACTAATTTGCCAGTCCCCTTAAAGAGCAAAAAAAAGAATTAGCTGAAAGTCAGGGATAAATGTCTTGAAAGCTCCCTCTTAAATAGAATCAACTCATAGGAAGCTGGGAATATGTATAGAAGCAGGTAGAGAGTTCCAGAGTTTACCAGAGAAAGGAATGAATGATTAGGACTACTGGGTAACTCTTGCATTAGAGAGTTGGACAGAATAGGGGTGAGAGGAAGAAGAGAGTCTTGTAATAATGAGGGCATGCAAGGTAAGAGCAAGAAAAATAAATAGTTTAGGTATATTCTTCAAAACTAAAACAACACCTGTAAAGAGAGAGAGAGAAAAAATATATAGATAAATGTATGACTGTTAGGATATTGAAACCTTAACACACACACACACACACACACACACACACACACAGAGGCGCATTTACATTTATACAAGTCCATGCTAAAAATAATGAAGGACACCAAAAAGAAAACGAAGCTGAAGAAATTAACACATCATGATAGAAATTGCGCAAGGAGAAGGAGAAGATGGAGGAGGAGGAGGAGGCAGCGGAGACGGAGATGGAGATGGTGGTGGTGGTGGTGGTTGTGGTGACGGCCAAGCACAAGTACATTAACGTGGTTCATTTTAGCCGTTTGCCACAATAAATTCCACTTTCCTTATATTTAGACTTCAACACGTGACGAGGGAAGGAGGAGAGGAGGAGGAGGGAAGGGAGGAGGGAAGGAGGAGGAGAGAGGAGGTAGTGAAGGGAAAGATGAGAGGTAGATAACAGGATAGAAAGGTGAGGGAGGGGAGGGAGAGGGGAAGGAAAGGTGAGGGAAGGAAAGGAATGTAAAGGAGAGGGAAAAAAATGAGGAAAGGAGGGAGGAAGGGAAGATGAAAATAGAGGGAACGAGAAAATAAAACAAAAGAATGCAAATAAACGAACAAGAGAGAGAGAGAGAGAGAGAGAGAGAGAGAGAGAGAGAGAGAGAGAGAGAAGGAACTAGAAAATAAAACAAAAGAACACAAATAAACCAGAGAGAGAGAGAGAGAGAGAGAGAGAGAGAGAGAGAGAGAGAGAGAGAGAGAGAGAGAGAGAGAGAGACACGTGGAAGGGAACATTATTGATCAGGTGAGAGCGACACGCAGGGAGCCGCAGCCACACTCCACTCTCCCTCCACTCTCCCACCGCCTCTACTCCGCCACACTAAGGTCCAGAGAGTGCCAGTACCAGTGCCAGTGTCAGGGAAGGGACAAGGCACTGGGACTTAACACTTCCATGCTTCACTTCCACTAAATAAAAAACCTTCATTTAAATTAACACTAGTTTTTTTTAGGTGTTTTTAAGGTTATAGAAGAAGAATGGCAGGATTTTCGTATCATTAACTGGAGAAAGGCAATTGAAAAACCCATTAATCATCGCTTTGGTCTTGGAAAATAGTCGTGGTGAGAGAGCAAAGCGTTTCTGAATAAGTCTTAGTGGTAATAAAGGTACAGAGAGGTTATCATTGGTATATAAATCAATGGGTTAAGAAAATGTAAAATTGGAGACTTCAGAGAGAGAGAGAGAGAGAGAGAGAGAGAGAGAGAGAGAGAGAGAGAGAGAGAGAG
>CM035223.1:11841063-11848563 GCA_020233015.1 Callinectes sapidus | reverse complement strand
TATAGGTGGAATTAAAGAAAATATAGACAAAATTAAAGGTGATACAGACAAAATACAATGGTACATCCAAATAATGAAAGACATATCATTTACACACATATAGATAAGAAGATATATACACATTTACACACAGATAAATGAGAAGATATATACATGGAGCTTGAAAGAGGTTAGGACTTAAAAATAAAAAGAGCAAAGTTCTTGTTTGAAGGAAGAGTGCGTGTCTAGAGTTAAACTCTTCGAGCTGGAGGATGTTTAAGCAGGAAGAGAACTCAGATGCAGCCTTTGTGAACTTTTTTTTAGAGATGTTCCTCATGGGCAATAAGTTTGACAAAGCTTTAGAGATCTAAGATTTTGAATTTGTGTCCATGAAGATTCTCGAGGATACGATGTGGACCATGAAAGATTGGGTTTGATTTTGAATGACGATTGTATTGTTGGTGAAATACGATAACACCTATCATAAGAGATGATGGAAAGGTGCGAAGATTTTTCAACAACGTCTCATGTTGTGATGCAGTGAAATGATCATGGATGAGGCAGTGCGAGGTCTAAAACGAGCGTAACCGGCATTTGACGAAGTCATCGAAGTCGTATATAGGGAGAGGAGTGCTGAGGAGAAACTCATGAGGCAGACGCTTATCATGCTCGAACAGGACGAAGTGAGTGAATGGATGAGTTGAGACAACAAGCTACCTGAAGAAGTAATTCATCTCAAGATAACTGTGAATTCATGATATGACGTAAGATAACCAGGATGTGTTTATTACATCGCTTAACTTTTCCCTTTGAGCTGGGTGATTGAGAAACGATGTTACACTTTTTGATATGAAATTCCTGGCAGATCGTCCGCAAAATTGAATTCTGTGCCATTTTTACAGAACAGGGGGCTGTAGTGACGGAGCACAAGGAGCGAGAGAAACTATCAACACAGACGAAAAGGAACAGAAAGTCATCATGCGTGAGTGGTAGTTTGAGATAATCTATTAATATTGAATCCCAAGGTGATGAAGCGACCGGATATGCGAGTGAGAGGCTCTGGTGAGCGGAAGGCCAGCGCTGAGTTGCGCATTAGAGGAAGAGGGCGCAGTGAGGAAAAAAAAAGTATTTTCTCATCGAGGACCATAAATATGAATGTCGTGTGTGCAAGAGCGAGCAACCACGACCTGAATGGCCTGAAAGGAGACAATCGTGAATTTGATATAAGATAGCTTCAACCAAAGACTATAGAACAGCAAACTGAGTGGAACGTTCATTAGAGTCATCTGGAGATACTGAACTAGACTTGTAAAGGAGATCATCTTGCAAAAAAGGACGAATCTACATTAATGTGCAACTTCGGAAGATTTGATGTGTCACCTGACTCGAGATAGTGTAAGAGAGAAACGCAGAATAGGTCTGAACGTTGATGTGTTTTGACGTCGTCAGCTGTGGGCAAGGCAGGGTTATCTGTGATAAGATACAGAAGCAGTGTTGCGTGATAAAGCATCTGGGACAAAATTAGCTTTACTAGGAATGAAACAGAAGGTAAGATTAAACTCTGAATTGTTCGTTGCCAACGAGTGAATTTACCTGGGAGATTGTTACCTTTGAATATTTCTGTGACAGCTTAATGATCCGTGAGGATAAGAATTTTGTATTCAAGAATGAGTTCACAAAAGTGGCGTAAAGCTAAAATGACGGAGAGATTTTCACATTGTGTGACGTCATAGTTTTGTTTAGCTTTATTCAGAAGTCTACCAGAGTACGCTATGACACAATGTTTGCCATTGTCATCTTGCTGCATGAGAACTGAGCCTATACCAAAACCCAAGGCGCCGGTAGAGATATTTATATCCTTATCAAAATTAGGAAAAGAACCTAACATCAGGCAAACTAAAAATGATCAAATGCACTTTTCCCTTCTCAGATCAGATAAATTTAGCGTTTTTTTTCTTGAGCAAGTGAGTGAATCTGATTGATACGGCTAAAATGTTGAATGAATTGACGGTAAAATCCAGATAATCCGAGAAGCTGATCTGATGTGGACAAATGGGAATAGGGAAGGACTGAATCACTGCTTCTTTAAAATCTAATGTATTAATGCCATCTTTGTTAACACGGTGACCAAGGAAATTATATTGTTTTCTGAGAAGAGCGCATTTACTGAGCTTAATCTTGAGACCCGTGGATTGAAAACCCGACAGATCCTGAGAAAAAATGCGAAAATCCTATAGAATATCTTTAGAAGTGATTATAACATTATAAAGGAAGCAAAATACATTTTTACCGAGAAGTCCTGACAGGACGAAAGTTCATCAACCTTTGAAATGTTAGAGGTGAGTACCATAGACTATGCGCCATATGTTTGAACTTGAATTGACTTGAAGAGGTAGTTACAGTGGTGTAAGGGTGAGATATTTCCTTTAATTCGACTTGGAAAAATCCTTACTTTAAGTCTAATGTAGAGAACACCGAATTTGATTCACATAAGGACTGAATGATATCGCCTAATCTCAGCATGGATCATGGATCAGATGAATTTAAGTTTCTAAGGTCCAAAACCACGCGCCAGTCACCTTGTTTTTTTTAGAAACGAGTAACAACGGGACATTGTGAGAAGAGCATGCTGGCTCAATGATATCCTGGTTCAACATACCTTGCACAGCGTCTTCGAGGAGAACTTGGTGGCTCTGTGAGACGGTAAGATGGTTTTGACCCAGGTGTCAGATGGGTGACGTACTGGATGACAGTTGTATGACCCAAGACTTCATTCGGAAGAAAGACAGTATTTCTAAAAGATTTAAGGAATCCTAGTGAATCATGGTTCTGATCAAGGAAATTTAAATCTCAAAGATGATCGTTAGTGATAGAAGGAGGAATTTGAGAAACATTTTGAGATACAGAAACATGATTAATTTGATTGCTGAGAAAATCATCCAAAACTTTGACATTCTCAAAGTAAAGCAAGGCTTATTCGAGTAAGACACCAGATTTGAGCTCGAGAGGCAAAGATGAAACATTCCTTAAAAATATTTTGCATAAAACCATTGTCATAAAAACTAGAGATAATTTCTAGTTGCATATTTTTGCAGGGTGATTGTTGGGACAAACAAAGAACGTTATTTCCCGGAACAGCAGACACAACCGACACGGTTACGAAGGATAAATCATATTCTGTTAAGGTTACAGGTTCAGGTAACAAAACGTATTTACCATAAGTTACACAATGGCCAGTGGGATACTGTGAGACAGGCATGTCATGTGAATCAGCATCTTGTGTAGAAGAGAGAAATACATCAGCAAAAGATGGAGTGTGAGGAGGAGACAAAGTAGAAGGAGGAGTATTTCTCTGAAAGATTTGTTTAAAAATATAAATGAAACAGCGAAGTTGTGTGTACCGCTACGAAACAGAAAAAAAGTTAAAAACACCAAACTGAAATAGTGTAACAATGAAATCAGATGCTGTTTTCTAGCAAAGAAAAAAAGAGTACCACAAATACAAAATAACACAACATGATTATGATAAATTAAAGCATGATAGAAGACACAAAAAAGCTGATAAGATGCAGTAACAAATCTGTTGACGCTCGAATAGCAAACTCATGCAAAACAAACCCGAAAAAATTCTACACTTATGTAAAAAACAAAACATCAACAAATAGTTCACTACCAGTAAACAACAGACAAATTGAAAGCTAAGTTGATATGGCAAACACCCTAAACGATTATATTTCAACAGTCTTCACGACTGAGAATGTTTACGGTAACTTACTTACTGCCGCACCGCAGTCTTACTGCCTGATTTCAAGGTTACAGAAACTAAATCCTCTCAGTCAAGAACAGCATGAACGTCATCAAAACTCCTGGGCCGGATAAGATATCACCGAGGCTGGTGTTTCTTAAGGCTCTGTTTTAGGTTCAAAACTTTTATAATATACATTAATGATATTCGTGAAGGAATCAAATGCGAATTAAGTAAATTCGCAGTCGACAACAAAATAATGAGTAAAGTAACGTCAACATCACAATGATAACAACTACAGAGTCATCTCACCAAACTAACATGCTGGGCAGAAAAATGGCAGATGAATTTCAATAACGAAAAGTGCAAGGTTCTTCATATCTGAAATAACAATGTTCAAACAAAATACTTAATGGACAATGCACTCCTGGCAAGTAAAGAAAAGGAAGTGGATCATGTTGTTGTTGTCTCAAAAATCTTAAGCCGAGTCAACACTGCACAGAAACAGTGAAAATGATTAATGAATTAGTAGAGTTAACTGGAAGAAAATATGAATTTAAATATGAAAAGGTTATACTTTCCTTATATAACTCACTGGTGCGTTCCAAACTCAAATATTCTGTGTAGTTCACACAGTATTCGAGAAAGATACATCGTAAAGCTACTAAAATTATTCCAAGCCTGATAATAAGCCGTATGAGGAATAAATGGAAGCATTAAATTTATTCAGCTTAACAAAGCGCAGAAAAGAGTACAGCTAAATAAAGTTTTCAAAATTTTTAAAATACCTTGACATTAATAATTATTATACAATCGATCATTCAAGCACAACAAGGAATAATGGTTGTGAGATTATACCTAAACACTTCAGATCTCATGAGGTCAAACGCTTTTTCTTCAACCGAATTGTTAATATCGGGAATAAGCTGCATTCTGAAATAGTAAACAGTAATTCTATTCCATCATTCAAAAACAAAAACGACAATTGTTTAAAAAGTGAACCCCCAGCAAGCTCTCTTTTTATCCAAATAGGTTACACACGTATTTCCTAGCCGTATTATTTTGTGTATTTTTTGTTCTCTTTTAGAAAGAGAAATAGTTTTCACCATAAGATGAATAGAAGAATTTTGTTTCATTCTTTCCTGTACAAATTGCATGCCAGTTTTTCCATACTGCATTGTACTTTTCCAAACTACTTCATATGCCAGTGAAACATGGAAGAGTAGTTGGTGGGGAGGAGCCTTCTTCTGTACTGTCGTGTCTCTCTACCCTATAGCTAGTTAGAAGTAGTTATCAAGCAGCCTTGAAAGGACCAAAAGATCTATTGCTGTTTGCCTTTCCTTTGTATTCCTCCTCCTCCTCCTCCTCCTCCTCCTCCTCCTCCTCCTTCTTCTTTTTCTTCTTCTTCTTCTTCTTCTTCTTCTTCTTCTTCTTCTTCTTCTTCTTCTTCTTCTCCCTTTTCTTCTTCTCCCTTTTCTTCTTCTTCTTCTTCTTCTTCTTCTTCTTCTTCTTCTTCTTCTTCTTCTTCTTCTTCTTCTTCTTCTTCTTCTTCTTCGTCGTCTTCTTGCTCCTCCTCCTCCTCCTCCTCCTCCTCCTCCTCCTCCTCCTCCTCCTCCTCCTCCTCCTCCTCCTCCTCCTCTTTCTCCTCCTCCTTCTCCCACCACAGTCAGCCACCGGAACAGCTTCGCCAGCAGCACAAAACGCACCGCCATTGTTTCCTTAATTAGCATAACAGTTAATTGGGGAGACTCAGAATGAGCGAAAGCGGGAGATCACTCTGAAAAGACGCTATTGTGCCTTCTCCTTCTCTCTCTCTCCTCCTCCTCCTCCCCCTCCTCCTGCTCCTCCTCCTCCTCTTCGTTTTCTTCCTCCCCGTCCTGTTCTAACTCTTCATCTCGTTGCTCCAATACGCCCGAGGAAAAGAAGGAGGAGGATGAGGAGGAGGGGTAGGAGGAGGAGGAGGAGGAGGAGGAGGAGGAGAGGAGGAGGAGGAGGAGGAGGAGGAGGAAGCGGCGGCGGTGGTGTAAAAAGAGGAGATACTTTGCTGTGGAGATGGCATTAGCAGCAGCAGCAGCAGCAGCAGCAGCAGCAGCAGCAGTATTATTATTATTATTATTATTATTAGTAGTAGTAGTAGTAGTAGCAGCAGTAGAACATGAGTGAAATGGAATCAGTAATCAAGGTTTTAGTATGGTATCATTAGGGTGCTTTATAAGGAGTCTACAAATGTATAAATGGTTGAAATTGGGTATATAAGCTTCATACACGTGTGATCCTTATGGCTTTTTTGCAGCTTCCCTTATCATCTCATGTTCTTATGGTATTGTACTGTCCCTTAATTCTAAATCCGTATGAGTCTCTACTACGTATGTGTTGGTGTGTGTGTGTGTGTGTGTGTGTGTGTGTTGTGTTTTGTGTGGTGTGTGTTTGTGGTGTGTGTGTGTGTGTGTGTGTGTGTGTGTGTGTGTGTGTGTGTGTGTGTGTGTGTGTGTGTGTGTGTGTGTGTGTGTGTGTGGGTGTTTGTGTGTGTGTGTGTTTGTGTGTGTGTGTGTGTGTGTGTGTGTGTGTGTGTGTGTGTGTGTGTGTGTGTGTGTGTGTGTGTGTGTGTGTGTGTGTGTGTGTGTGTGTGTGTATTAGGGGAGGATGTTGGTATGTCTATAAATTACCGTTACTATTGAGTGTTTACATCAATGCCGTTGATTTTGGAGATAACACCCGCCACCATTTGTAGTGAAGTTATGGATGACAAACTACAATTGGGTGGGATTGCAAATATTTCTCCTGTCATCATGTAGAAAAACACATTAAAAGAGGAGGAAGAACAACAATTCTCATGATGTGTCCTAATATTGAATGTTTTTTTTTGTGTGTGTGTGTGTGTGTGTGTGTGTGTGTGTGTGTGTGTGTGTGTGTGTGTGTGTGTGTGTGTGTGTGCCGGAACATAACAACCTGATTTATAAGTTCCATTCATTCACCACTCTATTTAGAAACCATTCCCTTTCTACCTTATTCTTGATCTAACTTTGTCAGTGTTGAAACACATTATTTCCTCTGCTATCTGGATTACTTAGTCTGAGAGATCTTCTTACGTCATCCTCGTCACGTCACTACACCAGTCATATGACGTTGTGTATGTATGCAGCCCAGCCAGTCATTATTAAGCGAAGCTAATAAAGGGATGAATATATGCATGAATGATAGATTACCCTTCGAACAAGAATAAAAAGATATCAAGCGAGCGTCAGGAAGGAAGCAGAGGTACCATGAAGCTCATTATTATTCGGGTGGGAGAGAGAAAGAGAAAAAAAAAATACAAAATGAGAAGATAAATCATTAATTTCTAAAAAGGGAACCTCGAAAGCGCCGCCGACACCATCCTACTTATGAATATGTACCAGTGGGCAACCCGCGCTGGCATCCGGGACTGCGACGGGTCACGTGACGGATGGCGAGGCTTTATTGATAATTAATGGAATGGCCTTCGTAATGGCGCCTGAGCGGGAAGGGTGAGGGAGGAGGAGAGAGGGCAGGGAGGAGAGATCATGTTTACATTAGTGACGTCATGAGGGTGGTGGAGAGGAGAGGAGAGGAGAGGAGAGGAGAGAGGAGAGAGGTCTGGGTGATTAAGTGGTTTGTTGTTGGTGTTGGTGATGGTGATGGTGATGGTGACGGTAACGTTGACGGTGACCGTGACGTGTTGATGGTGGTAGTGGAAGTGGTACTAGTGATCTCTCTCTCTCTCTCTCTCTCTCTCTCTCTCTCTCTCTCTCTCTCTC
>CM035223.1:11818181-11825275 GCA_020233015.1 Callinectes sapidus | reverse complement strand
GAAGGAAGGAAGGAAGGAAGGAAGGAAGGAAGGAAGTTTGGTGCTGGAGTATCGCCAATGAGAGTAGTGGAAAGACGAAAAGAAAAATATTGCTAGAGAGATGCGAGGGATTGCAGCAGACAGAGGCAGCGAGAAGGTTGATTAGAGAGAGAGAGAGAGAGAGAGAGAGAGAGAGAGAGAGAGAGAGAGAGAGAGAGAGAGAGAGAGAGAGAGATTAACTTGTAGGTAAAAAAAAAAAAAAGATTGAGAGAAACTGATGATTTTTTGTTGAGAGGATGTTTTTTTGATATTTTTCAGATTTTGTATTTTTAAGCAATATTAGGGAAACACTAAAAATTGTCATTTATTTGTGTTATATACTTTTTACATTATATATATCGACAGCAATTGTAAAAAAAATATGCATATAATATACAACATTTTAAAATTTCTTAATCATGTATATTACCAGGAATTTTAAGAAAGCAAACTTGAATTTATTTATCTTTATTTTGTATGTGTATAATAAATTATCTTTCTCTTTTTTTTTGGCTTGATTTTATTTGATTAATTGATTGAGAGCATTACCATATAGTCTCGATATTGTGACGCTACTAGATACAAACATAAATAAATAAATAAGTAAATAAATAAATAAATGAATAAAGATAAATGAAAAAAATAACACTCAGATGAAACAGGATTGAAAACAGATGAAATGAAAAGGTCTCCTCGATTTACCCATTAGCTTAGCCCCTTTTTAATTTTCCTCGAATGATATACTTCTTTTTTCCATATTCAAACACTGAAAAATAACTAATGTAACTTTTTTAGGGGAGAAGGCAAGTTGAACAGAAAAGTGGTTGAATAATTGAAGAAAATTAAAGAAAGGTGTCGCCCATCATGGAATTAGTATGTACATTTTTCAGCCATTGAGCTAATAATTCATATACAGATACTTAGAAAAACAGCAATGCACTTTTGAACAGAAGCTTGGATGATTAATGGATGAAAATAGCCGCTGTTCATCATTAATTCAGGCATCACTATGTATTTATTGTATTCTTTCACCTCACGGCTCCCTTTATAAATACTGAAGAAATAGTTAAGTTTAACAGTGAACACAGACTGACGAAGCCGAACAAGAATGTGGTTGAATGATTAATGAAAACATGTGTCTTGTATTGATTCTGTCTTTGGGAATTCCTTTAGTTCTTTGAGGAATTCTTCTATAAAAATAAGAAATAAAAAATGTGCAGCTTTGAGAAAGGAAAACAGACAGCTCAGCACAGACAAGATATTGAATAATTCACTAAGATACCTGCAGTCTATCATTAATTATTATGTGTTTCTATAATTCTCTATATCAAGTAGCATCTTTAGTAGAAGGGACATTTAGTGACGAAAAAAACAACTGTCTATCGCCAACTCAGCCATCAGTTACCACTACTTTGACTCTGAAATCTAATGTCACTCTTACAAATACAAAAGCAAACACAATCCAGCTTTCAGATGTAAAACCGACAATGTAGAGTAGAAGGGAAGTTGAATGACTAGAAAGGCATTCGAGTGCAACCACGTGCTCTCTGGGGACCGATAGATCCCCAAGCGCACCGGTTCGAATCCTGGCCACGGTCTGAGGGGAGATGGGCATCCACTCGGGGTAACGATTCCCAAATAAGTTGGCTTTCAGATAGGAGGTCTCCATTATGTAGTCTCCTTTAGTTCATAAATTTCAGTAAAAAGCCCACAGTGAATATATATTAAAAAAAAAAAAGTCTGTCATTGACTCAGTATGAATTTCTCTCTTTTTTAACTACTTTTCTGATACAAATACTAAAGAAAACAGGAGACAACACAGACGGACAAAGCTAAGAGGTGACTGATGTAAACAACTTTCCAGTAAATGTTGTGAGTGGTGTGGCAGTCAGGCAATACTTGGAAGTGATGGGACAGGAGAAGACAGTGACACTCAAAGGCCAGTGTGTGTGTGTGTGTGTGTGTGTGTGTGTGTGTGTGTGTGTGTGTGTGTTGCTGGATGAGGAGGAACTGTTGCAAGACTGGTGACTCGATGAACATTTATCTAGAAACGAAAAATAAATTGTTTTTAGCTCCATTCAAAGGAAGCCAAATTTTGCTTTCTCTAATTCTCTCTCTCTCTCTCTCTCTCTCTCTCTCTCTCTCTCTCTCTCTCTCTCTCTCCTTCATCCCTATCATGATCACTTCCAGAGCCGTGCAGGAATCTTAACTCTTCTTTTTCCTCCATTTCCTGCAAACATTCTTCCTCTTAAAGTCCTTCGCCTTTTCTGTGCAGCACCTCCTCTCCTTTCCTCTCCTCTCCTCTCAATCTCCTTCTCTCTCCTCTCCTCCTCCTCCTCCTTTTCCCTCCTCCTCATCCTCCTCCTCCTCCCCCGGGCTGAGACAGATGAATCTCGAGGAATACATCTAGCCTTGTTTCGTGACTTTTTCCTGGTGCGTCGCCTGGCGTGTCATCAATATCAGTAGGACACTTAAGTGAGAGACGGAGCGAGCTGAAGGAAAAATTACGGCAGAGGGAGAGAGACGGGAACATGGGATTGCAATAACGGGGAACATGTGACACGGGACGCACAAGAAGTAACAAGACGGATTTAACGAGTGGAAAGAAGACGCTCACTTGTTTTGGCTCGTTAGATGACCAGGATTACTTACATCAAGGCAGTGCTGAGTTACGAGACATTTTAGTGAGGGTGTGGGTGTTAGTAGGTGTTCTGTAGAGAGTGACAAGGCAAGGAGATCAGTGTTATTCTGTTTCTCTCGTTAGATGATCAGGATTACTTACATCCACGAAGCACTGAGTTACAAGACATTTCAGGAGGGATGTGAGTGGCAGTGTGTGTTTTGTACTGAGTGACAAGGGAAGAAGACCAGTGTTAATCTGTTTCTCTCACCATTCTTGTCTTATTAGATGACGAGGATTACTTACATCAACGGAATACTGAGTTACAAGACATTTCAGGAGGGATGTGAGTGTTAGTGAATGTTTTGTACTGAGTGACAAGGGAAAAAGACCAGTGTAATTCTGTTTAGTTGTTATGTTTCTCTATTATTATAAAAAGGTGTCTCGATAAACGCAAGGATGATCAATTGCAAGATGTCCCTGTGATATTAAAGTGAAGACATTAAGGCAGTGATGTTATTCATTTGTTTATATGTTGCAAAAAAGAGTAATGAATGAGTGATTAGATGCATTCATCCAACTTACTGGCAAGACAATGAAGATTAAAAGTAAAAGAGGAAAAAAACTTACAAAAAAATAGTAATGGAATAAAGTGTTACCTTTATACACGTAAAAATGTTTCATGTTCGCTTGTTCTACCCGGAAGTAAAAACAAAACAAAAACAAAAAACAAAAAATAGAAACACTGCAATAGGTAAAGAGAGAGAAAACGGAAAAGAAAAACTCTTGAGACACACGAACAACGCTGAGTGACTTCTCCAGGAGTTATTCAGCAGCCAAAGTGATAAAAGAGAAAAGGAAAGAAAAGAAAAATATATACTAAATCCTAAAGGAAAAGGTGCGAAAAATTGAACAAGACATGAAAAAAAATACACTCTCCATCCTAGGAAATACCAAATACCATATTAAGAGAACACAACAGATTTCCTAGAATCTATACTGGAAGAAAAAAAGTTTAATGTCTTGTTTCACTCCAACACTCTTCTGCTCCATTACCTGACTGACCTTCAGACTCACCCACACACCTCACACTCAACGCGCCTCTCCTCACCACTTCCATCATTTCCATCCTCTTACTAACTTCATTGAAAACAACGTAAAATAACAAAATATTCTAACCCTTTAACCACGTACTGGGATGCATTTTAATATTCATTCTGCTTATTATTTCTCGATTTTGTACAGCTTCAGTAAATGATGTTGGGATTAAAATGGTACATATTCTCTGATGAGAGAGAGAGAGAGAGAGAGAGAGAGAGAGAGAGAGAGAGAGAGAGAGAGAGAGAGAGAGAGAGAGAGAGAGAGAGAGAGAGAGAGAGTAGAAGAGTAAAAGAGTAAAAGAATAAAAGAAAGGATAGATAGCTAGTGTGAGTATGTGGATGGCTAATGGATAAACAAAAATGAAAAGAAAAAGCAGAAAACATCTAAGAATAAATGAAATAAACCTGAAGCCTCCCACAAAACAATCCCAATATTTACTGGTCATCTGAAAAAGAAATAAATATCTCTACATTTTCAACTGTGATTAACATAGACGTGATAATTGTGGAGAGTAATTTAATCCCTGAGCGATAATGCAAGGTATGTTTACAGCGCCGGACGTGTTGCAGTACCATAATTTGAACCAACACGTCCAGGCCTCCCAGTTTGTATCGGTCAGTAGCAGAGTGCAGCGTTATATTGATGGTAGGTTTCCTGGTGGCAAAATTTGTGTTAACATTATTGGTGAGTGAGAGCCCTTCATCCTTGCGTTATCTGAAGGTGATGGCTCAGATATGGACAGGAGATGATAGAACGAGGTTATATTCAAAATGAATTCTCATCAATGTCTGTTCACTGTGTTGTTGTGTCGCTTCTGCAGAAACACCAAGGTCGTTATTCAGAAATGCTTTGCTCTCTCACCACAACTATTTTTACAAGGCTATAGAAATTATTACTGTGGTTTTCAGGAATGTTTTTCCAATTGATAATGTATTAATCTTGTCTTTCTCTGCCTGTAGAACCGTAAAAACAATTTAAATGACTCGTATTAATTTAAAGAACTTTGAGATAGTGAAGGTGGAGTGCAGAAGTATTTGAGAATACAAGCGCATGTCAATACCAATACTACAATTAATATCAGTACAGCATATAAGGATGTAAATAGGAATTTAGAGCAAAGTGAATGTAAGAATCAATACATTACATACGTTTGCAGTAGAATACGCGGGTCATTACCATTATCATTATCATTTGCCACTCAACAACACGAAATATCTGATGCAAATGTAGGAGGGAAACAAATAATAATAGCGATGCAAGTAGTTCGTGCTTTCAACGCTCCTGGGACTTGAAAAGATGGAGATCAAAGCACATCAAATCGACAGGAGGAAACTAATGGAAAATGAATATCAGCACTTATTATTACAACCATTTTTCGCCATTACTATAATACATTAGCGATAAAAATCTTATATGATCGGAGTGGCAGCGAGATCAAAGCCCGACTCAGATGAAGCCACCTCGCCACACTGTGAAAGACGAAGGAGGACTATAAACTTGACTCGGAGCTCATTAGTAAGGCGATCAGAGGCTGGGAGACGACGAGGCCACCTGCGGCTGACTGATTTCCATAGACATAATGTACAGGTGTGTGAGAGTTAATTAGGAGAGAGAGAGAGAGAGAGAGAGAGAGAGAGAGAGAGAGAGAGAGAGAGAGAGAGAGAGAGAGAGAGAGAGAGAGAGAGAGAGAGAGAGAGAGAGAGAGAGAGAGAGAGAGAGAGAGAGAGGAGAGAGAGAAGAGAGAGAGAGAGAGAGAGAGAGAGAGAGAGAGAGAGAGAGAGAGAGAGAGAGAGAGAGAGAGAGAGAGAGAGCCACACAACCAGTTAGCAGATGATTTAGTCGTTCCTATATCTGCTACTTCAGTGGACAATACTCACCCTTAAACTATTGGGTACAAAAGCCATGCAGAATACTCCAATCTAGCAAAAAAATATAAAATAAAAGGAAAAACGAAGAAAAGGAAAAAAAAACTCTTCTATAAAACTTAAGTACTGGCAGTTCATTGAGCCCTTTTTTTTCTCATAGTTTCTTCCTCCCTTGGCCGGTTAAACTTCTTAAATAAAAAAAAATCCCTTCTGTCTCCTATATCTGCCTCCCTATAACCCCGTTTTTAGTTTATTCACTACAACTTCCACATCCTTTGCATATCAGATTAATTTCTAGCCATCACTTATCCAACTATTTATCAACTATCAACACACACTTTATAAGGAACGCAACGTATTTAGTCACATCCCCTTGTATACATAATAACGTTACCACAACACGTTACACTTTTAAAATAAATAAATAAATAAAAAGAAGCGTTGAAGCCACATTAATGGATGGCAACAAAGGAATTCAGTAACACTCGGTAAGTTGATCACACTCCCTCCAACAACAGGCAGCAGATGAATTTACCGCCCCCCTTCCCTCCCCATCCTCCCCCCGTCGGCCTTAACAACATGACGGGACCCCGATTCTCCCCCTCCCCCAGTCATTTCCGCGTCTCTCGCCGGGGAGCAGTATCGCGTGTTGCTGCCGGAAGTGGGGAGAGGCAGGAGGGAGGCTGAAGGGAGGCTGAAATGTGCTATGGTGGAGGGAGCGGTGGTGGTGAGGCTGGTGGTGTGGGGTGAGGTGGGCAGGGTTGGGGTGAGGGGGTGGGGTGAGGTGGTGGGGAGGTTGGGGTCTTTCGGTGTTGTTAGGGTTATGTTGTGGACTGGATAATTAAGAAAGTGTCGTACTTCTTTTTCTTAGTTTTGTAGTTTTATTTATCTATTTATTTTTATATTTTTGCTTTTTTATTTATGTATTTATATTTTTTATCATTATTTTTGTGTGTGTTTTGAGATTGTCAGATTTATAAAAACAGCAAAAGTAAAACAGTAGGATATTGATATTAAAAAAAGTTAATGCTATTCTTTAAAGTGTTAATTTTTAATTGCTCAATTTTTTCAAAGTTAATTATGATTACCAACACATTATTCTTGTCAAAAAGGTAAAAAAGGTGTTAGAGATACTTTCTCACTTTTAACTAGGGAACACTTCTGCATTATCCGATGAATTATTCGAGACTACAGAGTTCAAAGAACAAGAAAGGTAGAGGAAAATATTGATATAATTTCGTAAGCCAATGATGTCTGCCTTACGGAGATACCCCATCACGCCCAGCCAATTATGCTGAAGTAATGGGTAGTCGCGGCTGGAGGGAAGAAGCTGTCGGTCACGGAGCATGGAAGAAACCCTCCAGCGTCCTTTACAGAAACTTTCATCATGCATAAGTTGATGTGTTGTTAAGCGTTGTTTTCTTGGAGCGTCTGCTTCTCATCGTCTCGAGACCACTTCTGAGACGAGTAAATCTCCACACCCTTCCCCA
>CM035223.1:11793069-11805609 GCA_020233015.1 Callinectes sapidus | reverse complement strand
CCTCTGTGCATTTGGTGTCTTGTTTCCTCCATATTTTCCTTTCTTCCTCTCCAATCTCTCTTTATTTCCCTCCCCTTGTTTCCCTTTTCCTTCCTTTCATCTCATAGTTTTCTTCCGGGAATGAAAGCGGTAAAGTAGCAGAAAAAAGTTTATTTCCTGTTATTTGTGACTTTGTAAATTATTTCAATCTTTTTTTTTTTTTTGAGTAGAGGAAATAAGAGGAAGAAAAGATTGGGGGAAAAAATTTTGGGTTAAGAATGAGGAAAGAGGAAAAAAAAGGAAAAGGAATGATTTGTTAATGGAAAAAAATGAAAAGTAAGGAAAGGAAGGAATGTAAATAGACGGAGATGACAAAGATGATAAGCAAAGTAATGTAAATGAAGAAAGAAAAGAGAAAAAACAAGAAAAGAGAGAAAAAAAGAAAAGAGAATAGATAAAAGAATAATTTGAGAGAAGAAACTGAAGAATAGAGTAAGGAAAAACTGTAAAAAAAACATGGAAATGATAAAGATGATAGGTAAAGTAATGTAAATGAAGAAGGAAGAAAGGAAACAAGAAAAGAAGATGAAAGATTAATTTGTTGAAGATGACCAGTGGGAAGAAAAGGAAGGAGAAGGAAGAAAACAAGAAAAAGAAAAACAGAGGAATGATTTGAAGATGAAAGAAAATAAAGAATATGATAACTAAGGAGTGTAAAAAGAAGATGATGATAAAGATGGTAAATAAAATAGCATAAAAGGAAGATAGAAAAGAAAAAAGCAAGAAAAGATAAAGAATAGATAAAGATTGTTTGCTGATAAAGAAATGTGAAAAATACGATAACGAAATACATAAAAGTGAAATAATCAAAATTTCTCAAGAACATTTTGAAAAAGATAAAAGCAGAAGAAACTGTCAAAATAAAAAGAAGTTTTCAAAAATCTTTCCTTTTTTGATCGAAAAATAAAGAAAATATGAAATTCAGAAGGGAGGAAAGAACATGACCAAGATTCTGCAGGAGGAGGAGGGAGAAGGAAGAGGAAGAAAAAAGGAGAAGAAAAAGAAGAAGAGGAGGAGGAAGAGGAGGAGGGAGAAGAGGAAGAGGAGGAGGAAGACCGTCTTTTACAGTTGCATGTTACGCGTTCCTCCTCCTCCTTCTCCTCCTCCTCCTCCTCCTCCTCCTCCTCCTCCTCCTCCTCCTCCTCCTCCTCCTCCTCCTTCTCCTTCCTCTCTCAGCATTTTAACCTTCCTCTCTCACCTCTTCCAACATTTTAACCTCCTTCTCCTCCTCCTCCTCCTCCTCCTCCTCCTCCTCCTCCTCCTCCTCCTCCTCCTCCTCCTCCTCCTCCTCCTCCTCCGGTCACGTGATCTGTCTGTCTTCCTCTGTGAGTCACGTGTAAAGACTGCGGGCCTTCATCTGCCCGTGGTGTACAGGAAGGCGACAGTAGTGCCATCTAGTAGCCACTTACGCAACAGGGTCTGGCGCCACGAGGTTTGACCCAATATTCTCAAACCCTCTGTTCACTGACTAGTTACGTCACTGCATGTATATACTTTTCTCTTTATTTCTTGTGCTTGAGGGGAAAGCTGGTCAAGGGCAACATAAAGAGTTAAATAAGAAAAAATGGCTACTTAGTTGTCAGTCCCCTTGCAGGTCCGACAGAGTTATCTAATAGAAAAGGGATAAATGTCTTGAAACCTTCCTCTTAAATGAAGTCAGGAATTGGAGATAGTAAGACGGGTAGGGAGTTCCAGAGTTTACCAGGGAAAAGTTTGAATGATTGAGAGTACTACAGTTAACTCTTGATATTTACTAGACTAATATTGAGGTGACGAAAATGTTATTGAAACTCGTTAATTGGTGTGTACAATCATTAAAACATCCTAAAATTGTGTTGAGGTATTAGAAATATACCCCAAAAATTTTTCAATATATCACTAGAATCTTTAAAAAAAATCATCCTTGATAACTTGATTTATTACTAGAAACACGTAAACATCATTGAAAATCTTTAAAATCATGCAAACTCCCTTAAAAGCCCTTTATCTTGATAGTACTCTTGAAATCCAGTACTTTACCGCTAGAACCATAAAATTGTCCTTGAAAATGTTTATTCTACCATTCAAATTATATGTACAAAAAAACATCCTTCAAACTTTTTAATGCTGACATGAATCACAAAAACACACTGTAAATTTAACCGTGACAGGTTTTACTACAGTCGTTTGGGAATAACGAAAATAAGGAGACGAAGGTGTTTATTCTACCATTCAAATTATAAAAAAATACATCCTTCAAACTTTTTAATGCTGACATAAATCACAAAAACACACTGTAGATACAACCATGACAAGTTTTACTACAGTCAGTTGGGAATAACGAGACTAAGGAGACTAAGATGCTTATTCTACCATTGAAATTATAAAAAAACATCCTCTAAACTCTTTATTCCTCACATGAATCACAAAAACACACACTGTAAATATAACCCTAATAAGTTTCACTACAGTCAGTTGAGAGTAACGAGACTAAGGTCCATATTCATAAACACAGCACCTCCACTACTACCAAAGGCTCTATTTGAAGGCACACGAAATTTTAAAGACGTTCCTACTCTTATAATGACAAATTAACAAGATTTCTGCATTACTGATTGGCGAAACGATCTTGAAAACATGGCTGATCTTTGAAAATAGTCATAGTGAGAGAGAGACAAGTTTGTGAATGCGTGCTTTATGGAGCCTTGTGAGTGCCTTCCTTCCTTCGCTTCAGTTCCTTCAAGACTGGTGTGGCGGTTCCTGTGTGTTGGGAAATAGTTGTGGTTAAAAACAGAAAGACAAATGACGCGGAAAAAAAAAGTAAGAAAATGAAAACTATTGTGTGTTCCAGTCAGGTATTTTGTAACATTCAATAGACAAAAGACAGTGAAATATGTGCAATTATTAGCTTTTTTCCTTCTTTTGTTTTATTTGTTGGATTTATAAGCGAATATATACTTATTGAAATATTATTGTTGAGTTTGTGGAAATCATATAGTGGTAGTAGTAGTAGTAGTAGTAGTAGTAGTAGTAGTAGTAGTAGTAGGAAGTCTCTGTCCATCTCATAAGTGAAATGATTGTGTGTTTGTTAAGATAAACGTATCTCTCTCTCTCTCTCTCTCTCTCCTCTCCTCTCTCCTCTCGTCTCGTCTCTCTCTCTCTCTCTCTCTCTCTCTCTCTCTCTCTCTCTCTCTCTCTCTCTCTCTCTCTCTCTCTCTCTCTCTCTCTCACACACACACACACACACAGAGAGAGAGAGAGAGAGAATTATCACACAAGCAGAGGAAGCACCAATGACAGACAGTGGAAAGGAAAGGCAGGGAGGCAGGGTGGCAGGGTGGGAGTGAAGCTAGAGTGAGTGAGAGAGGGAGACATGGCGTGGCGCGGGAGGCTGGCAGAGGCGTGGAAGAGTGAAGATGAGTGGTGGTGGGAGAAAGGTGCGTGTGTGCGTGCGTGAGTGAGTGAGGCGTTGAGTGAGTAAGGGTGGGGGAGGAGAGGAGAGGAGAGGAGAGAAAGAGAGAGAGAGGGAGAAAAGAGGCATAGTGTGATGACTAATGCGGGAAATATGAGGAAGGGAGGGGAGGGAGAGAGAGAGAGAGAGAGAGAGAGAGAGAGAGAGAGAGAGAGAGAGAGAGAGAGAGAGAGAGAGAGAGAGAGAGAGAGAGACGCGTTACAATAATCCTCCCTTGCATATTTTCATTTATTTTTTTATTTGATTACCATATTTCCTTTGTTTCCTCTGTTTAACTTTTCCCTATTTTCTCATTAATGGTCTTTTCCTTCGCCCTTGTCTCTTTCACCATTTTTTTTTCCTTTATTAAACTTTTCTTCTCTTTTCTCTTTTTCTTTTTCCTTTTTCTCATTTCCATTTTTGTTAATCTCGTTTCGTTTCTTCCTTTTCTTTATTGTGTGTTATTCCTCCCTTTTGTTTCTCATCTGTATACTACCTCTCTCTCTCTCTCTCTCTCTCTCTCTCTCTCTCTCTCTCTCTCTCTCTCTCTCTCTCTCTCTCTCTCTCTCTCTCTCTCTACAGCTGTCTTTTCCCCTCATTCTTCCCCTCTCCCTCCCTCCTCTCCCTCTCCTCTCCCTCCATGTTTGCTGGGAAGGAGTGACACATTAAGCATTTGACGTCAGAGAGAGAGAGAGAGAGAGAGAGAGAGAGAGAGAGAGAGAGAGAGAGAGAGAGAGAGAGAGGAGAGAGAGAGTGGGATGGGGGGAATGGGGGTATATAAACAAATAGACAGTCGGAGAAGACCGATCAAAATAGATTTTACACCAGAAAGTCAAAGTGACAAGGACTGAAACAACTAAAGAACGCTCCCTCCCTCCACACACACACACACACACACACACACACACACACACACACAAGTGGACGGTGTACGTTAACCGACATCTGTACGTAGGTGAAATGCGTTATAAATTCAGGCTCAAGTCTCGACCCATGCAACATCATGAAGTCCTTTGTGTGTTTCTTATGCGATACGATAAAATATGTTGATTTTATTATGTGAGTGTACGTGCGTGATATAAATAAGTAGATATTATATAAGAAAAATAACTATTTGTGGCGAGAAGCACTGTTTCAATGTAAAGAAGTAATACCTTGCTGGTAATTAATGCACAGTGAATACAAAATCGTACGGCCATAATGGTTTGATCATAATTCTTCAATCACATTATCTTTGAGTAACACGGCTGTAGAAAAGAGGAACCAGGTGAAACTATAAAACAAAAGGAGAATACGGTTAATACAAAATTTCTTTAAAAATATTAAAATAAAGTGAATACACCAAGAAGCAGCATGACATGCATGAAAAGAAAACTAAACTATGAATATATATATATATATATATATATATATATATATATATATATATATATATATATATATATATATATATATATATATATATATATATATATATATATATATATATATATATCAGCGTAATATAAAGTATTATCTAATGTGGCAAACTCAGAAGCTAAATCAAGAAGACAGTGTGTGTCTAGATCCACCTGGACTCCTACAATACGAAATAAAAGTTAACAAACATTCTTATTTCTGTAAATTATACAGCTGGTACAAAAAAAAAGTGAAAAAGAAAAAAATGCATTTAGTAGCATCAACATACAAACAAATTTCCTACAACGCCATTTAACTACATCACGTGGATCGAGAAGGCTTCCTGTGGTGCGGAAAATTGATGTAATAACCGTGTTTACCATCCTCGATAATCTTCAGGTAAAAATGGATACTCATTCTAAGGAAAGTCGATGGTGCTAAGGAGCTGTCTTAGAATATCAGAAAACAGGGCAAAGGTACCCACTGACAATCCTAAAGCTCAAAGATTATGGAAAAGCATATTCTGTTCGAGTTTCATTCCAAAAAGTAAAAAGAATAGAAAATTTAGTTTCAGAGGTGTCAAAATTAATCTTCCAGTGTGTGTGTGTGTGTGTGTGTGTGTGTGTGTGTGTGTGTGTGTGTGTGTGTGTGTGTGTGTGTGTGTTTCTAAGACAAAAATGTACAGATCAAGATACAAATCTTTGAAAAAAGCTAAACATAAAAGTTCAGTTCCATCTAAATTTCGCTCTCTTCGTTAACATCTATAGTTTGAATAATAATAATCTTTTCACATTAAACTTAATCAACATTAGCAGTGCACGGAGAGGGCATTTGCTATCCTCCCGGCAGTGGTACTCCATTACGCCGTCAAAGGTTTAATGTTAACAACACATAAGAGGCTTACGTGAAATGTAACTCTGTAGCACATGAAGGTAACTCCACTTAAAAGATGACAAAGAAACATCTGTTTAAAAAGTAAGACCATCTGTCAAACACACACATACACACACACACACACACACACACACACACACACACACACACACACACACACACACACACACACACACACAACGCACGAAAGTTTACGTTTATAGATGCAGAGAATAGTAAAAGTCCTGGAAATATGAAAGAGAACAGTTAAACAAGCATGAACTAGATTCACTAGAGGAAGCATTCGCAAAAAATACCCACAAATACAAAAATGACAATGGAAGGTGCAGCAGACGGAAAAGCACCATTCGTGTGAAATGCATCGAAGTAATCAATGGTTGGGCAGCATGAAGTGTAACGCTGACACAACTACCAGTAACTTTAAGAGAAACAGAATCAAAATACGAGGGAAAAGTGAAGAGAGATATAACATAGAGGTCGTGAGAGCAAGTGGAGGTGAATGAATGCATGGGAGAGGAGCTATAAGTAGATTTTACACAGTGGGCAATAACTGAAAGATTGGATAACGGAAGTAAAGCTGTAATACTATTCCTTAAAGAAAATTCGAAATGAAGGAGTAAAGTACGAATGAAACAGAGAGTAAGACTAAACTTTAAATTCCTCTCAATATGAAAGTAAAAAAGTAAAAGATAAAAAACACTCGAGTACTAGTTGTCACCATTAGCCCATTAGTATTATATGCATGACACCGAGGCACAATTCACTAGGGATGCCACGTCTACTGACTGTGTCTTCTCATTTGTTTCTTCTTTCTGTACACACACCTCTCTCGCTCTCTCTCTCTCTCTCTCTCTCTCTCTCTCTCTCTCTCTCTCTCTCTCTCTCTCTCTCTCTCTCTTTCTCTCTCTCTCTCTCTCTCTCTGCATTACCTGAGTCCTTCTCTTGATGCTACAAGGTGACCAGCCAGTCAGGACGTGTCAGGCTGCACGGGGGCGCCTCTCCCTCTCATCCCACGTCCCCCTCTCCCCCCTCACGTCCCCCACCCTGGGGATCATGTAACTCGTGACTGCCTTCTCCTCCTCCTCCTCCTCCTCCTCCTCTTCGCGTCCTGTGTCTGTTCATTCTTTTCTTTTTTTTATGTGTGTATTTCTTGTAGGACGCTGAGATGACCTTCTGTTGCTCTTTCTCTCGTTTCCTGCTGCTGCTGCCGCTGCTGTTGTTTGTTATCTGTTGTTCTTTTGGTTGATTTGGTTTTTTGTTCGTGTGTGTGTGTTTGTGTGTGTGTGTGCGTGCGTGCGTGCGTGCGTGCGTGTGTGTGTGTGTTTCAGTATACCATTGACTTCCTCTCCCTTCATCTTCTTCTTTTTCTTCCTGCTCTTGGCTTCATCCACCACCGTCCCACGCCGTAGAGTTCAAACACGTGCTGCTGTAATGAACGGCGTAGTGTTAGCAGCGGGGGAGGTCACTCAGATCCATCTCCTGCCAACTCTTTCACTGCTTCTTACCACGTCCTTCCTCGATCACAAACCACATTGCGACATTTCTCCTTCTACAACCACCTCTTAACTTCATCCTACACACCACACACTTTTTTAACCCCTTCACTATTGAGACACCATTTCAAATCGAGTTTTCTGGTGTATTAGATGCTTTTATTGACATTAGGAAAGGTGTATGGAGGTCAGAAGATTAATGGCCAAAGTTTGTACCGTGTTAATCCCAACACGAGTCTGAAAATGTATAAAATAGTCTCCAGAATGAATATGATAACACGTCACCGTATTGAAGGGGTGAATCATTTTTTTCTTGCTTCTCGGTACTCGTAAAGGTCATGTTGTTATATCGTGGTGTTGTAAATCGTATATGATGATAAGTTGCTTGCTTTTCTGCTTCTCACTGCATATCGTGTGCCTGCGTGTCTGGTGCTGCGGGTTAGTGATAGACAAAATGAAGGAAAGATTGAAGGAAATGAATCACCAGCGTCCATGAATAGATATTAAGAAACTAATCGATTCAAACTTGATAAACTAAGTAGGAAAAAATGTAAGAACAAAAACAAACAAGAAAAAAGATAGAAAGAGTTAAATTAATTGTTAGCATCAATAACCAGTGTCAGTAACCTTGGAATATGTAAGTTAATCCGAGCATATTTTTCCAGCTCCTTGGTTTTGTACGTCTCATTGCATCGTTTGTGGCTCGTGTCTTATCTTGGTGCTGCGAGGTAGTGATGCTGGCTGTTGGATAGGAAAAAAAGAAAAGATAAAATTTAAGGAAAATAGGAAGAAATTAATGTTCAGCGTCCATGATTTAGAGAATGAGAAATTAATCCATTCAAACTTGATAAACTGGATAAGCAAAAATGAACGAAAAAAAAAGAAAGAAAAAAAGTTAATTATTGGCGTCAATAATCTTGGTTTATTATGCTAATTAGGTTAACCCGAGCATACTTTTCCAGCTCCTTGGTTTTGTACGTCTCATTGCATGTCGTGTGGCTCAGTCTTATCCTGGCGCTGCGAGGTAGTGATGCTGCCTGTTGGATCGGAAAATAGAACGAAAGATAGAAAGAAATTAATCGTTAGTGCCATTAATCAATATATAACAAATTAACCGATTCAAACTTAGTAAATTAGATCGGAAAAATGTAAGAACGAACGAAAGAAAAAAAAGTAATCAGTATAGGATAAGAAATTAATTCATTCAAGCTCGTTAAAGTTGTTTCATGTGATGTGGTGAATCAGTGAAGGTGGCAATTGAGTGGAGAAAAAAATTAGGAAGAACGAAAGAAAAGTAGAAAGAGAGAAAGAAATCAGTCTGGGATAAGGAATAAACTGATTCAAACTCGATAAAACTGTCTTATCCTGTTGCGGTGGATTAGTGATGCTGGCAGTTGGGTGGAGCAAATGGTAAGAACGAAAGAAAAAGAAAGAAATGATTCGTCAACGTCAAAAGTCAGTAGCCTCCCCTGCTCCCGCGGCCTCGCTGCACAATACTTGCTTCTTCCTCTCACCCCTATTCTGTCCACCTCTCTAATGCAAGTATTTTCAGTCTTTCATCCCTTTCTCTGGTAAACTCTGGAACTCTCTCCCTGCTTCTGTATCTCCACCTACCTATGACTTGAACTGTTTCAAGAGAGAGGTATCAAGACACTTATCCCATTCTTCTGGCTCACGAATCTGAACTTTCCCAGGGACCAGCACTACAGTAGGCTTTTTTGTTTGATTTTTGTTGCCCTTGGCCGCCTCCCTTCTACGTAAGAAAAAAGAAGACAAAATAGTAACTAATTGGAAAGATATTAAAAAACTGTTTCTCAAATATGATATTGGCGTAAATTCAGTCATCAGGTTGGTGTAGTGTCGAGTCATTAGTGAGATTATAAAGAGATGATTGGTGGCAATAGACAGCCATACTTTATATAGAGACTCTCCTCTTTCCTCGCTGTACAAGACTTTCTCCTTCCTCTCTCCCCTATTCTGTCCACTTCCCTAACGCAAGAGTTAACCATTACTCTCAATCATTTTCCACTATTCGGTCCACTTCTCTAAGGCAGGAGTTTACCAGTATTCTCAAGCATTCATCCCTCTCCTCCTCACGCAAGCTTTAACCATTACTCTCAATCATTTTCCACTATTCGGTCCACTTCTCTAATGCAAGAGTTAACCAGTATTCTCAAGCAATCATCCCCCTCTGGTAAACTGTGGAACTCCCTGCCTGCTTCTGTATTTCCATGTACCTATGACGTGAACTTATTTAAGAGGGAGTTTCAAGATATTTATTACATGCTGCTAGCTCTCAATCCTGTTTGGGGACTGGCATCTTGGTGGGTCTTTATGTTTAATTGCTTTGCTGCTCTTGACCATTTTTTCCTCTCTTACATAAAAAAATGAATACATAAAGAGGGTAGTAGATCTTATGATTTCTCGCAGCTCCCCTTGTTTTCCTTAGTTTCCCCTGGTATATGTCAAGGTTATGTTTAATTTACATACTTGTGTGTGTATGTATGCATGTGTGTAGGATTAACCCCTTCAGCACTGGGACACATTTTTGCCACGAGGTTTGGGTGTGACTAGACGATTTTATTGACATTGGGAACGGCTTGGGGAGGCCAGAAGATTAATGGGCAGAGTCTGTACTATTAATAATCTCCACAAAAGTTCTTGAAACTGTAGAAAATCGGCAAATAATAAGCAGAATGAATATGAAGAAAAAAGCGTCCCAGTACTGAAAGGATTAATTACAAGTCAAGAGTTTCCGATTTCTACTTACTTCATTTACTTGTGTGTTTACGTGCGTAGGATTAGCATAGGATAAGCGAAAGGAACCTGGACAAGGACACCCTCGCCCACGACCCCCAGAAGACCCCAAGCAGGAAGTGAGGTGCCTTGGCCTAACCTCAGCTCCCAACAAGGCCATTACCTCGTTGTTGGTTCTCGTAACCTTGATATCTACTCCCAAACACAAGGGCCATTGCTGCTGTCTGTCATGTTGTTGCCTGTTGTGCTAGTGGCGGCGGCGGTGGTGGTGGTGGTGGTGGTGGCGGTGATGGTAGTGATGGTGTCCACATAATTCTACAGGAAGAGGAGAAAAGGTCACAGCGTTATAATGAGTTAAGTGTAGTGTGTGTATGTGTGTGTTTGTGTGTCTGCACGATAGCGACCTTTTTAGAGAGAGAGAGAGAGAGAGAGAGAGAGAGAGAGAGAGAGAGAGAGAGAGAGAGAGAGAGAAACTCACTCAACAAGATCAGGGTGTGGTGTTTGTCTCTTGACGCCACCACCACCACCACACCACATTATCACCACCACCACCACCACCACAACAAACACCATTAACGCAATGTACCACCACCTCCACCACCACCACCACCGCCACTCCCTTTCCCCTCAAGGCTATTTGGAAGACAGTGAGGGGAGGTTCAGACGAAGACCTTCCCTTCCTTCCCTTCCTTTTCCCCTCTTCTTCCTCATTCTCCCTCTCCCTCCCTTTTTTTCTCTCTCTCCAACTCCTTCCTTCCCTTCTCTCTATCTCCTCCATACCCTTGTGCCCTTCAGATACATTCTCTCTCTCTCTCTCTCTCTCTCTCTCTCTCTCTCTCTCTCTCTCTCTCTCTCTCTCTCTCTCTCGATGGCTCGTGGCCCAGAAAACTTAAGGAGGACGATGAATTACTACATTAATGAAGTACTTTTTATACTTCTTCTTCTTCTTCTTCTTCTTCTTCTTCTTTTCTTCTCCTTTTCTTCTCTTCTTCTTCTTCTTCTTCGTTCTTCTTCTTCTTCTTCTTCTTCTTCTTCTTCTTCTTCTTCTTCTTCTTCTTCTTCTTCTTCTTCTTCTTCTTTCTTCTCCTTTCTCCTCCTTTTATTTTGTCACGGCTTTGCGTCACGTAAGGCGATGCGCATGTCACGAATTTAAGTTTGTACATTTGTATATGATGACGTTCTGTTTTGGCTATTGAGGTTAATCCTGTGTTTATTTCTTCATTACGTGGGATCGGTTAGGCAAGCGGAGACCGAGGCAGTGTGGGGCGATAGGACTCTCCACAATATACCTGTGAGATACGGCGAGTTTGATCAGAAGTGACAAGTGAGCGAGAGGAAGGAAGTAAGGAAAAAGGAAGGAATATAGGACGTGTTTTTAAAAGAGCTTAAGTTTGATTAGGTTAGGTTAGCTCAGAGGTGAGAGATGAATGAAAGAAAGGAAGTAAAATTACGAAGGAAGAAATATAGGAAGTGTTTTTAAAGAGCTTAAGTTAGATCAGGTTAGATTAAATCAGAAGTGAAAAATGAGCGAAAGGAAGGAATTAAGAAGAAGAAGGAAGGAATATAGGAAGAGTGTTTTTTAAGAGCTTAAGTTAGATTAGGTTAGGTTAGCTCAAAAATGAGAAATGAATGAAAGAAAGGAAGTAAAGAGGAGAAAGAAGAAAGGAAGGAAGTGCTTTTAATAGTTTAAGTAAGATTAGGTTAGGTTAGCTCAGAGGCGAGAAATGAACGAAAAGGAAGGAAATAAGGAAGAGAAGGAAGAAAGGAAGGAAGTATTTTTTAAAGAGTTTAAGTTAAATTGGATCATTTAGACGAGATTCATATAAACGTATCGTAGGTAAGGAGGAGAAGGAAGGATAGAGAGAATGAAGAAAGAAGAGTGGTTTTTTAATACTTAAGTTATGATGCAAGTTAGGTAAGAGTGATGTAGAGGTAAGTTAGGGATTGAGAAACAAGGAAAAGAGGTTATGAAAGGTTGTGAAAGATTGAAGCTAGATTCGTTATGCAAGAATCAAGAAAGGGAAAGAAAGAAAGAAGAGGGAAAAGGAAAATAACTCAAACAGCGTAGTTAGGAAGAAAAATAAGAATCAAGAAAAAAACGAGAAAAGGAAAAGAAGCAAAAAAAACAAAAACAGAAACAAGCAAACAAACAAACACACACACTGATCTTAAAACACTAAAACTTAAAAGTTGCTTCAATTTAAACTAATAACACACACACACACACACACACACACACACACACACACCACACACACACACACACACACACACACACACACAGCACCTGCCTTGAACCACACCCTCACTCCTTCACTAATTGAGGAGCCCTTGGAGTGGCCTTTCTGTACCCCGTAACCTGATTCTCTTCCCCTCACCTCCCCTCACTTCCCCTCCCCTTCCCTCACTTCCCCTCTCCTCCCCTCTTATAGCCCTCTCTCTCCTCTCCGTTCTCTTCTCTAAGGCATTCTTCCCTTCCTTCCACCAGCCTTCTCACCTCTCTCTCTCTCTCTCTCTCTCTCTCTCTCT
>CM035223.1:11730362-11742860 GCA_020233015.1 Callinectes sapidus | reverse complement strand
TATATATATATATATATATATATATATATGCATACATACATACATACATACATACATACATACATACATACATACATATGTGTGTGTGTGTGTGTGTGTGTGTGTGTGTGTGTGAAGACACGAGTCCAATATTATTGATTGTGCGCAGTGTCAATCTAAGTTCCTGCATCGGTTTCCGTGACATCCCTGGGAGCGATAATTTCCTCCCCGTCAGTGAGGCGCCGCGTGCATCCCGCCCAGCCGCCGCCAAGATAACCCACACCACACCTCTCCACTCCACTCCACACCATACCACTCAACATTATGCAAATACCACACTATTTATTTATATGTTTATTTTCTTTCTCTCTCACCTACCACCGACAATAGACAATAAAACGTCACAACTTTAGGCCTATAAAGAGAATGAGAGTCAGCAGACAGAAGGTTGTAAATCGAATGATGCATCATTACGTATACATTGACTGGGGAAAGCTGTGAAAAAAAGAACAGCAATTAACAGAAGTGTCATCAATGAGGCAGAATCATGAACACACTGAAAATACAAATGAATTCCATCACAGCATTGTAAACACTGCAACTCTTTGCTTGTTTATGCATTTTCCAATTTTGTCAAGAAAAAAGTTACGCGAGAGTTTTCCGCCTTTTTTTTCCAATCATAACGAGAAAGCGAAAATAAAATGAAAAAAACAAGAATGTAAACAACAATAATAATAAACATTTTTCTTTTTGAGAGAGAGAGAGAGAGAGAGAGAGAGAGAGAGAGAGAGAGAGAGAGAGAGAGAGAGAGAGAGAGAGAGAGAGAGGAGAGAGAGAGAGAGAGGAGAGAGAGAGAGAGAGAGAGAGAGAGAGAGAGAGAGAGAGGATAGTTTCGCATGTTGGTCTCACCTTTGGTAAGCCTGAACACACCGTGCCGCCTCCCGCCACACATCATGGTAAGCCGGCCGCTCCTCACCTCTCAGCCGCTATTAACACAACTTCCACCCCGCAATGTAAACCAGTCTTGCTTACACCGCCACGCCACGCCACGCCACACCACACCACGCCACGCCGCGGCAACACCACGCCAACACCACCTGATGCTACCCCTTGGTTTTCAATCATTAACTAACCTAACCTAAACAAACCAATCTAACCTAACCTAGTTTAACTTAATCAGTCTTGCTAATACCACCACGCCACGCCACTCAACGCCATCACCTCCTGCTGTCTCTTGCCATTACCTAACCTAACCTAACTTGAACTATCTTAATCTAATTGAGACCCTTCCGCGCAGCACCTCCTCTACATTTCAAAGGATATAGTTAAAGCTATAGAGATTGGCATGTGTTGTTTTTATGGTGGTAGTGATTGATTGATATTTCCTTGCTATTAGCACGGAAGATAATCATAGTAAAGGTTTTGTTTATTATCATTGCCATTATTATCTTATGGCTCTTTATTTATTCTGATGATGGATTAATATTTATTTTTTATAATCCTCGTCATTGTCTAGTTGAAATGACAGACTTATACGTGTCTTATAGTTCTGGTAATGGATTAGTATTTATTTTGATAGTAAGATAATGCATTCCTGTTATAAGCAAGATGAATATAAATCCATCATTAGAACTATAAGACACGTATAATTCTGTCGCTTCAACTAGATAATGACAAGGATTATAAAAAGAATAAATATAAATCAGTCATGAGAATGGATAATGAATGATAAGATAAGAATGGCAAAGATAACAAAAAATCCTATGAAGAAAACATTGATAGTAAGGAAGGCCTTTATAGAGAATGTTTTCCTGTCATAAGCAATGTTTTCTTCATAGTGCGCGTCATTATCTTAGTGAAGGAATGTGTGCACCACCTCTTTATAGTCTTCTGCAGTAATTCTCCCCTTACACCTCTTTCCTTAATGAAACAGCCAGGTCAAGTTGTGCTAGGAAGACCGAAAAGAAGGCACGGAAAAAGAATGAAGGAAAGGAACCACCACCACCACCACCGCCACCACCACCACCACCACCGCCGCCGCCGCCGCCGCCGCCACCACCACCACCACCACCACCACCACCACCACCACTAAATGTCCCGCCTTAATTCACCACTTATATCCACCAATCATTCGTCTCCTCTCTCAGTGAATCGATTAACTAATAACTCTCTTCCAATTCTCACAGACTAAGGCTAATTAATTAATGCCAAGCTTCCTTGATTCAATTTTCTCTTGTACCTTCGCTCTCTATTTTCTTATTCAAACAATGTGGGGTTTTTGAGGGAATTTATGGACTAAAGAAGACCACCTAATGGGGACCTCCTATCTGAAAGCCCAACCATTTGGGAACCGTTATCCCGAGTGGATGCCCAATCTCCACTCAGACCGTGGCCAGGATTCGAACCCGTGCGCTCGGGGATCCCAAGGCCCACAAAGTACAAACGGTTCCACTGACTCTTCACCAGTTCGTCTTGTCCTCTGAGGCTCATGTATATATTAAAGCATAGTTTTTATTTATATTTTTGTATTTTGTCTGATCTCTCTCTCTCTCTCTCTCTCTCTCTCTCTCTCTCTCTCTCTCTCTCTCTCTCTCTCTCTCTCTCTCTCTCTCAGTCTTATATGTAAAAGAATGAGTTAAGAATGCATTACATGTCTCATTGGGCTGAAGAAAGATTTGAGAAGATTACAAGTACGCAATGTAGGGGAAACAAACTTGTGTAACAGGTTTATTCTTTGATTAATGGAAGTAATACTGTGATGGAGAAGGAATACGAAGAGGAGAAGAGGAAGTGGAAGGAAGGAAACTCTAGAAAAATAAATAAATAACACCACAACCAACATCACCACAACCTACACCACTACCACCATTACACCACTTCAAAGAGCCTCACTATTATCTACTATTCCGTGAGGGTTGATACAGGAGGAAGGGACTGGTGTGTGTGTGTGTGTGTGTGTGTGTGTGTGTGTGTGTGTGTGTGTGTGTGTGTGTGTTGGACTAACGTGTGAGCATCCCCTCTCCTTCCCAGACCAGATTGAGCCCCGAGCGTGTCTCAGCGGATCCCCAGTAAGCAATACTAACCGCGTTACTGCCACAACATCCATTTATGTATTCATGAAGGTGTTCCGGCATGTCCGACACTCTGTGGTGGCTGTAGCAGAGGTGCTCGAGATCCACCCCAGCCAGACCCACCCTAGACCCAACCCAGACCCCCTAGACCCAACCCAGACCCACCCCAGACCCACCCCAGACCCAATCCAAACCAAGATACGTATTGAAACTGTTACTCGACAATGTATGTAGAGTATTGCAAGACACTCACTCAGTAACAATAAACTATGTGATCAAATGTATCTGTGCGATTGGGTAGTTCTTTGTTTTATCCGTTTTTTTCTCAATCTCTTATTAATGCAGCTTCTCGTGTAAAAAGAAATAAAAACTAGACTGTAGACATTTGCGTTTGGGCAGACTTCCGCTCAGGTGATCCACTACGTGCGAATATAAGCTATTCTCTCCATGTCCGTCACTTACACTCTGAGGAAGATATTCTGTCGAAACGTAAGAGTAAAGAGTGTCCCTGACTCAGCCCAGGTTTTCCTTACCATCTTTACACTTATAATGTAGTAAAGTCTATAAACTCCATGTTGCGTGTATTTTCCTGTATTCCATCTGGCTAAACACCTGCCAACCCTGCACACCACGAGCCGACAGACACAACTAAGCAGCGACAGCCACATGAGAAGTCGTGCCACCAGCAACACTGTACTGTACCTCCCATACACACACAGAAACACCTTAAACACATTAAAATTCGTGTCGATTTAAATGAAGTCTTTTTAAATAGTGGAGGTGAAGTACAGATATGTTTGAGAATACAAGCCGAAGCGTTTTGTAGCATTTCTATTTAATCAGTCCATTAAAATTTCTACTTCTATATAGGAGTTGCCTTAACATTTCCACCCCCTTTAAATTACCAGTAACATCCTTTTCAATGCAGTCTTATATCTTTAACAACTTCCTGGCTTGCCTTGTAACATTTCTACTCCTGTTCTCTTAAATACAACCCAATACTCTCTGGCTCTGTAACATTCCTACCTCTTAGTGTGTCCGGTAACATTTCTACTCCCGTTCTCTTAAGTACAGCCCAATATTCTCTGGCTTCGTAATATTCCTACCCCTTAGAGACTCCTGTAACATTTAAACCCCTTTTGAAATAATGACATTCTAATTCCCTTAAATACCTTTTTGTAGGCCGGTAACATTCTTAGAGAGCCACGTAATAATTCCATCCCCTATTAGATCTACCGTCCTTAAATACATCAATATATCCTCATAACCTCTTCGCGTACCCTGTCACATTGCTACCCCCTTTCATGATCCCCAGCAGCAATAAACACAACCTCAGGACCAGGGTTGTAATATTCCTCCTCCTTAGATGGGCACGTAACATTTCCACCCCCTATTAGATTCACTTATCACTAATAACCTCTTCGTAACATTCCTACCCCCCTTTCATGACCCCCGGTAGCAGTAAACACAACCTCTAGGCGAGGGTCGTAATATTCCTCCCTCCCATAAGGTTGGCCACTAAAAGGGCTCAAGAGGACGCAAGATTAGGTTTCCCAGTGGCCGGATTGACGGTGATCTGGCTGGATGTAATGTCATTAACGCTCCTAATGGACTGCAAGCTGCGTATTACAGCGTCTGCACTCACACCCAGACCCTCCCTCCATCTCCCGTGGTCCGCCTGTCTGTCTGTGTCTCTGTATGTCTGTTTGTCAGTCTGTTTGTATGTATGTATGTATGTATCTGTCTGTGTGTGTCTCTCTGTTTGTCTGTCTGTCTGTGTGTCTGGCTGTCTGTCTGTCTGTCTGTCTGTATGTGTGGGTTTGTGTTTATTGTTCTTGTTTGGGTCTTTTTTTTCTGTTCGTGGTATATTAGTGTTTTTGTTTATGGTAGTGTATTTCTGTCTGTCTGTTTTTCTGCCTGTTTCTGTCTGTCTGCCTGCCTGTCTGTCTGTCTGTCTGTCTCTGTATTTGTATTAATGATTGTCTTTGTTTCTGTTGCATTGGTGTTCTTGTTTATGTTTGTGTCTGTCTGTCTGTCTGTCTGCATTTGGGTTTTTATCGTCTTTGGGTGTTTGTTTGTTTATGTTATATTCGTGTTGTTGCTTGTCCTTGTGCCAGACAGACAGACAGACAGACAGACGTAAAGGCAGACAGATAAACATACAGAAAAGAATAATAAAAAGGCAATCTGTAATATCGCAAGTAAAACGTGAGTCATTAAACAAACTGAGCAGAAGGAAACTCTTCACTCGTGATATTAATGAAAATGATAATATTAATAACAACAATAATAATAATTATAATAATAATAATAATAATAATAATAATAATAATAATAATAATAATAATAATAATAATAACACCGTTTTTTATTTCTTCATGTACATATTTATTAAGATTTTTCTATATTTCATTGATTTTCGACGTTATTTTTATCATGTCATTTCATTTCATCCGTCTATCTATCTATCTCTCTCTCTCTCTATCTATCTATCTATATATCTATCTATCTACTTATTTTAGCTCGTCAGATTAACACCAGGCAAAACCTCCATTCACTACCTCACTCGTTACACACACACACACACACACACACACACACACACACACACACACACACACACACACACACACCGGCATTTCTCCCTCTGATGAACCTTGATACCCGTGACAGCTGTGCATCATCTGGCCGACAAACGATGAAAAATTACACCCCCCAAAAAACTACCGTGAACATTGTAATATTCTAACAGACGCTGAACACTGCTATCAAAATTTCACCACGCGCCATCACTTAAACATCAGCGAACATTAGAGACCTCAAGCTGAAACTGTTGTGTGTTCCCTTTGTTCAGGCCAGCTCGTGCATGCAAATGAGAGGCGCGGTATTATACAAGAACGAGATGCAGAGTAATAGAAGAGAGGGATGCTAGATGAGGCAAAATTCAAATATATACTCAATAACGCAAGAATGAGTGGGAAGTATTAGAGAGATGCCAGATGATATAAGCGTGAGGGACACAATAATGGTGTAGTAGAAAGATGCAATGTGATATTAAAGTGAGGTTTGGAGTAATGGAAGAGAGGAATGCCAAATAATACAAGAACGATGTACACAGTAATGCAAGTGAGAGATATATTAAATGATACATAAATTATGTTCACAGTGAAGAAGTAGACATATTCAGGTGTAAAATAATGAGTTTTGCCATAATGCAAGAAAAGATACATGATATAACATAACAGTGATGAGGTACACAGCAATACTATAATAATAATAATAATAATAATAATAATAATAATGATAATGATAATAATAATAATAATAATAATAATAATAATAATAATAATAATAATAATAATAATAATAGTAATAATAATAATACAATAATGCATGAACAACAACATAAATGAATGAAACATGGAATAGTGGTATGTAATGTACTGCATAAAAATAACAGGAAATACACCAATGTAAGTGAAAGGAAATGCACTGTGAGGTAGAGTACACACACATTAATACAACAATAACACACTCTAATGGAAGAACAAACGCTGCCAATATCGGGAAATTGATAACAAACACACACACACACACACACACACACACACACACACACACACACACACACACACACACACGCACACACACACACAATGATTAAAACTGGATAATATTAAGATAGATAAAACAAAAATATCAGTCAGTTTTCTGGTTTTGTAGCAATTCTAGATTATTAATTTTTATAAAGAGAGAAGCTAAAATATAATAAAACTGACATGAAATATACGATTGTTCAGACAGATTAAACGAACGAACGTATCATAAGTGTGGCGCAGCAGTCAAGTCCAGTAAGTTCTCAGTATCTCAGGAAAGGCGGCAATAAATAGAGAATGAAGTGTCCTAATCTATATGTCGTTAAACTCAAGGGTTCAAACCACTGAGGTAAAAGTTGATCGCTGATACCATAAATGAATTAGAGTGGCGGGAAGGAGTTAGTAATGTGATAAAGTTTGGACAAGCTCTATAAATATTGTTATAAATGCCACGCTGATCTAATGGATGTCATAAAACAGTCGTGTGACAAAAATGAAGGGGAGAAATAATGATGTTGCTATTAACAAACACATGATGTTGAGCCGGGGATCAATGTGGAAAGGTTAATTTATGGAGGAAGACAGCGAAAGAACAATACTACGTCACTGATTATTACTTAAGAGTGGAGGAAGATATTACAGCATAAACTCAGTGGAGTGAAGCATTCCAACACACTTAATGGATTATGAAGAGGACAAAAATATACAGATCAGCATTGAAAAATTGGAGATGATGATGTGTTAGTCGAGTCACGAGAGTAATGGAATCAGTAGCGGAGTGTTCGAAAGTGGTAATTGGTGAAAGAATACAAGAATAATATGATGCTGAAACATATATGGAGAATGTGACATCTCTTAAGAATGTCGATAAGGAAGAAATTAGTTTAAGAAAAGTAATATTGATGACAACTCTAATAGTAAGCCATTATAAGAATAAGACATTTTATCTATTACAAAGAGAACATACTTATTACATTGATTAAAGAAGAGTTAGAAATACAAGTACCTTCAAGTCAGATAACGCTACGAAAAAAAGGAAAGAAATGTCTGTGATAAAGTCTGTATACATTTACAGAGTTATTGATCAACGGCTGACTGAAAGATCCATCATGGTCGCCAGATTACTATCCCAGTGTCACAGTGTTTACCCCGCAATTGTGTTTACAGTGTCACATTGTTTACATCATACATCATTCCTTTGAACGTGACACCATGCATAAACACTACCACCACCACCACCACCACCGCCACCACCGCCACCGCCACCACCACCACCACCACCACCACCACCACCAACAACAACAACAACAACAACAATAAATAACTAAAGATACGCAATAACTAAAGGCAATGGAAGTATTCAAACTCATTGGGCCTGACACTGAGCGTTTACCTAAGACACTGATAGACTAACAGCCAGACAGATAGAATGACAGACAGGCAACAACTTTTAGACAGACTTTTGGACTTATATGTATTCCTAAGCTTTATTTTCCCACTTTCCCACCATGTACACTGTGAGAAGTGATAAATAGATGAAGTCTTGATATTTTTATTTTTTATTTATTTTTTTTTTTTGGCTTCACTCTCTTATCTTATCTAATAATGATAGACAGACAGAAAAATGGAGAGACAATAGCTTTTAGAGGCAATTAGATGCATTTCTAACATCTATTTATTCTCTTTCGCACCTTGTATACTGTGAAAAGTGATGCCGCATAGGTCTAAAGTCTTGATGTTCTTTTGGCTTCACTGTCTCATCTTGTCTAATAATGATAGACAGACAGAAAGATGGAGAGACAACAGCTTTTAGAGGCAACCACATGGATTTCTAACCTTTCTTTTATTTTTTTTTCCCGCCATGTCAGCTGTGAGAAGTGATGCCGTATGGCTCAAAAGGTAGTCTTGATGTTCTTTTTTTTTGTTTCACTCTCTTATCTCGTCCAATAATGGCAGACAGAAAGGCAGAAAGACAACAGATGTAAGAGGAAATTATATATATTTCTAACCTTTATTTCCTCACTTTCCAGGTATGCTGTGTTGCTGTATAGAAGAAAAGGTAAAGTCTTGATGTTCTATTTGTCTCATTCTTGTTTCGTCCAATAATGCTTCCCCTCCTTCTCTCTCTCTCTCTCTCTCTCTCTCTCTCTCTCTCTCTCTCTCTCTCTCTCTCTCTCTCTCTCTGTTGGAGGCCAGTGAAAGAAATACGGCCTGATAAATGAGTACTTTATTCTTGTCTAGTCTTTTATAAACTAAAAGATTGTCCTCCCCTCACCACCTATATCCAATTTCTGGCAATGTCTTCACTATCCTTGTTGTCCAGCCCAGTAATGCTCTTCCCCTTGTTTTGCTAATATTCTGGCCAGTGCTAATGTCAAAAGTCGCCACGCATTATTGGCCAGTGGGCTCTTACAGTCTTTATTCTCTTTTGTTTGAATATGCTTATGCAGTCCCTGAGCGTCGCAGTATTTCCTCCGTAATGCAAAAAAATCCATCAAAAGCAATAGTAATCACTGCCACTAGCTATCAACAGAACATTATAATTATATTGTTTATTGTTTTTTGTCCAACTATTTAATGTAAGTGTTAAATAGTACTCCCAATCATTCTTTCTCTGGTAAACTTAGGAAGTCAAAGGACCTCCAATGACTTGACACAATTTAAGAAGAAAGTGTCATGAAATTTATCACTGTCTTTTCGCTAACTCTTTCGGATTTACCAAGGGAATAGCAAACTAGTGGGCTTTTTTATTGTCTTTTGTTGCCCTTGGCCAGCTTCCCTCCCTCTTACATAAAAAAAGAAAATTTTGCATAGCCTTCAAAATTCTTGCACAATCACTTCAACATTTTATCTCTTTCTAAGCTTGTACAAATATTTTTTTTTTTCCTTCTATTCCGTTGGCAGTATTTAACAGAGCATCTCTCTTGCTCCACTCTCTCATGTTTTCTGTTTCTACAAATTCTACGTAGTATTTATTCCACATTTGGCATCTTTCTGGGGTCAATGTTTGTGGTGTCATGTTCCCAGTAACAATATGGAATCTTACTTTACCTATATTTAATGAACTCTAAAGCAAAACAATGGATGATTCAAGACAATTGATAAAAAAAAACATCTGTAACCTTTTAAAATCGTATTAGTTTCAGTCTATAAGTAGTAATAGCGTCAATGAACCCTCTCTCTGCCCTTTTTAGCTGTTACCCAGAGAGCCGGAATCTCTCCACAAAAATGAAGAGGAACAACAATACGTTTCAGGATGCTGACACACTTCTCAGAGTCTCTTCACGTTGCAGATTGGATCACACGTAACACTCTAGTCTTGCTGCAGTTCGTGTGTTGGCCTTAGTTAGCGTTACCCTTACCTGTTGCCTTAAAAGTGGGGTACCAGCAGAGGTGCCTCCCCGCCGCGGCACTCCTGTGAAAAGGTTTTGTTTTTTTGGAAGAGGGATTTCACGGGTTAGGAAGAGTCAGTTTGGATTTTCCCTGCGCTGGAGTAAAAGGGGGAGACAGTGGTGGCGGAGATCATGAAAAAGTGTGCCGGGAAAAAAATAACAGACGGCGATATCTTTTATGGAGGGCGAGTGTATCACAGGCAGGGGGCGACGCGACACCCTTGTCTGGGAGGGAAGGGCGCCAGCTTCCAGTGCGACGGGAAATGAACTATAAAGTTAAATTAATCTGTTTTTTTGCTTCAAGAGTCGTCATTTAAGTGGAATATAGATAAAGTAAACTTGGAAGTGCTGGAGTTTGTTAAGGCAGTGATGGTGTCTGGGAATGTGTGAGGAAAAGTGGCGCGTATATGTTTCATGTAGAATAAATGTTTTACAGTATTTCAATAAAGCAGTGGAAGTAAATTTGGATCTGTAAGGGGAATAACAAGTTAGTTGGCTTTTTTATTATTTCATGTTGCCCTTTGCCAGCTTTCCCCTCTTACATAAAAGAAAAAAATCAATCGACCAGCTTTTTATCTTTTTTTGTCTGCTTATTCATTAACTTTCTTTGGCTATGCCTATTTCTTATACAATTGCAAACTTGTACCTAAAACAAACAAGGTGTTGGAATGAACTGACTTCTGAACCTCGACAGTAAAAGAAATCCCAACCGATATATAACATTTTTTTTTATGTGCAAGAATATAACGTTTATATATTTTGTTTCGTGGAGACAGGGTAATAATAATATATACCTGAATATTGCTGGAAGGTGCGAGGAAAGCTTATGCCTTACGGATTATAAAAACACTTGAAAGATAAAGAGTTCACAATATTTAACTTAAAATGGAAGGTTAGATACACGATGAAATGAAATAGAATAACACGTAAATGTTATTGTCGTGAGATGACGCAAGGAGGGTGACGTAACTCGACCTTGGCAAGAAGCACAGGTTGGTCAATCAGCAGCGCGTCACATGGAAATAAAGCGCATTAAATGAAAGTGCACTAAATACATTATGCGTGACGGTGGAAAAATTTGCAGCAGTATGTGAGTATGCCAAGTTATTTCAAATCTCGCAATTCACGCCGGAGAGGAGAAAAGAAGAGGAAAAAAAAAGGTATCGAGGCAATCTGAAAAACAAGTAGCATTAAAGAGTCAGAGAGAAGCGAGGCGTGACCTGAACTCAGCAAATGAAAAGAAATTCCACAACACTTTACACTTTTGCACGCCGGTTCCGCTGCCGTTAGTGCAAAGCAAACACAAAAATCAAAGTGCCAATACTGCAACTCAGCCTGCATGCACTGATAATGCGAGGCCACTCCACTCTCCGGCGCATCCTTGCCATCCGCGGAGACTTGATGCTGGGAGGACGTGGAGAGCTTACCTACCCGACCCAGAAGCCCCGAAGCCCTGAAGCTCCGACCGCGAAGCCCCGATCCCTGAAGCCCTGACCCCCGACTCCCGAAGCCCGAAGCCCGAAGCCCAGAGTCAGCATCCATGTGTCTGTGGGTCATATAAAGCGTACCTACACACACATCTGCTGCTTTCAAGACACTTAAGTGGAAGTGACATGGGTTTTTAAGGATATTTTTATGACTCCAGTGATACAGTGGAACCACTTGCATATTGGGGGCCTTGGGATCCCCAACCGCACGGGTTTGAATCCTGGCCACGGTCTGAGTAAGGAATGGGCATCCACTCGGGGTATCGGTTTCCAAATGGGTGGGCTTTCAGATAGGAGGTCTCCATTTGGTGATCTCTTTTAACTCATAAATTCCCGTAAAAAGTCCACATTATTTAATTTCTAAAAATTTAGCAAGATTTGTCTTTTTTTAAAAGAGAAAACACTTAAAAACGTTGATTTATCGCTCTTGTGGTTTTTTAAAGAGTCGTGGTATTAGAGTAGAGCGTTTGTAGGTTCAGGTCTGTGATAAGACTAGACAGTAGATCCTTGGGCACTTCCTGACACTGTAATGGCTGAAGAAGTTAAAGGTAAGAGGAAGACCAACAAGTTACCTCATTCCTGTATAATCTTACCAAATCCACCCTGTTACATATATCACCTCACTCTAGTTATTTCCAGTCTACCTTATTCCTGTCCACTTCAGTTCATGTCATCCGCTGCAAACCAATCCAGTGTAGTGTGTTGTAGAGCAGTGTTGGTCTGTAATGACGAGGAAGGTTAAAGGTAGAAAAATTGGCCACTCTTGTCCTTGCGTCGCGGCTCAGGATTGCGTGTCTCCGGAGTGTGGCTTGCTGTAAAAGCTGCACCATTTTCAAGAGAGGAATAAAACAACAGGGAGTATAAGGTCTGAGCCACTCTATTACTCTTTTTGTTGTCAGTGTTTTTCTCGAAACTGTATCTTTTGACTTTTTTCTCACCCTGATCTCTCTCTCTCTCTCTCTCTCTCTCTCTC
>CM035223.1:11695093-11707070 GCA_020233015.1 Callinectes sapidus | reverse complement strand
TCCTCCTCATCATAACAATGTATATTTTCCGCATTGATCCTGTTCTGTTTTGCTACGTTAAGTGTATGGCATCATTGTATATAACCCTGAGTTGAATGAGGTTTCCACAGCCACCGGTCACTCCTAAGAAGTTTTCCCTCCCACTTGCTCTAGTCACGGAACCACACAGCACCCACTGAGCGGCGCCTCTCGTACCTCAACGTCACTAAAGGAAAGAAGGATAAATTCGTTCCCATTCACAGCATTCCGTTCTCTGCGAGTCGCTACCGCTGTCATTGGCCGCTCCTCTGTTGTACAATGACCACACTGTCCGCCTTGCTTCAATAAATCACTCCATCGCTACCGGGTCCTATTTCTCTCGAGTTTGTGGCTGTCTCGTTTGGTTCATGACAGACTCTAGAATCCCTGGGTCGCAGTACTCATGAATTTGTAGCTCATTCTTTTTTATATTTTCATTAGAATAATATTATAACATTTTTTTATCTTGAGTTCCAAATATTAATTGCACTTGAAAACTTTATTGTGTTTTTTTTTTTTTTTTTTTTTTTGTGTGTGTGTGTGTATTTTCATCTAAGCCTAAGTTTATATTTGCACTTTGATTTACAGACACATTTAAGATTTTTCTTGGCTGAAGTATTCTATTATAACTGGTCAAATTGCGTCAAGTGTTTAGAATGGTATAATTCAATTTAGTCTTGATTCCTTACCATTCGGTAGGTTAGGTTAGGCAAGGGAAGGGAAAGAAAGGGAAAGGTAAGATAGATTAGGTCACATTCAGTTTGGGAATTGGCCATCAGCTGTTCCCTCTTATTTCAACCAACTGAATAGAGTGTTCAGACGTGAATCATTTAAGCGTGACAGTCTTTCATGTGTCCTTCCTGTGCATCATCATCATCATCATCATAAAGGGTTTTACATTACGTTGCCCTGGTCATCAGCCTCGCTCTGTTATTGGACCCTTCTGGATAGAGTTCAGATACAGCAATTGTGTGGTGGTGGTGGTGGTGGCCTTTCATTTGACCTTCCACTACACTATTCTGTCGGTGCACTGTCCGTATTTTACAAGATTTACTTCGTCGCTTTCCGCCTCAGCGTTCCGTGCCGCAATGGTCGACCCGGCTGACAGATTCCATGCATTCGTTGCGCCCCGCTGAGTGCGACTCCACGCCACTCTATTCCCGCCCTGCTTTACTTCCCCTCTCCTACTGTAACCCTGCCTCGCCTCGCCCCTGCCCTCCCCGTTGTATCCCGATCCGCTCTGCCCCTCATAGACCACCAAGGTGTCTCTCAGATCTGTATTCTTAAACACTGATCTCTCACCACAATTTTCCTGGGTCACGGAGATGACTACCCGAGTTTTCAAGACAGTTTTTCCGTATAATAAACTAGAGATATTGCCATTCCATCACCAAGAATATAACAATACCCTGAAAAACATGACTGTCTTCAACGAGAGCCTTTGGAAATTAGTGGTGGTGAGAGTGTTTAAAAATAAGGGCATTAAGTCTTTCAGCTTCCCAGTGACCAGGTTTTACTTGATTTTACTTCATTCACTGTGGTCTACACCGCTAAGGAATAGGAGCTTTATGAGCTTTTTTCTATCACCTTGCGTTTGTCTTATATTTCATCTGTCATTTCTTTTGTCATTTATTAAACTGTCTTGTGAAATCGTACGTCAATCATCACAGTAATTCATCACATCTTCGGGCGCTAACACACACACACACACACACACACACACACACACACACACACACACACACACACACACACACATCACCACCACCACCACCACCACCACCACCACCACCACCACCACCACCACCACCACCACCACCACCACTAAAATCACACCACCACCAAAGAACACTAACCATCACATATACCCTTCCATCACAACACAGGCAATCCCATCTTAGTGAAGCAAGGAGGCTGCGAGCACATGATTCCGTGTGTCTCGACGCTAATTACGTCTGCGACAACACTGCCAGTTAATCGAGCAAACACGTCCTGCAGTCTAAGGTAACGAGGAGCCAGGCGTGAGTTAGGGAATCAGGAGAGTGAAGGGAGGGAAGGCGCCGGGCAGCAGTGGAGGGCCGGACGAGAGAGGCGCCAAGGGAAACTGGACACACGCTCTCCTGGTCAAGTGTTGTATTGGCTGCAGATGGATGTTGACTGTTAGCTTATGTTGTGCTTTGAATTTTCAGGTTAGGTTAGGTTATGTTAGGTTAGGTTTGGTTAAGTTAGACACTCGCTCTCCTAGTCAAGTGTTGTATTAGCTGGAGATGGATGTTGACTGTTAGTTTCCGTTGTGCTTTGAGTTTTTAGGTTAGGTTAGGTTAGGGAAGTTGGACTCGCTTTTCTGATCTAGTATTGTATTGGCTGGAGGTGGACTGTTAGTTTTCATTGTACTTTGAATTTTGTGGTTGCAATAGTGAGTTTTTGTACCATGTGTTTTCATATTTTTTTTGCTTACTAGTTGGCAGTTTAATTAAAACTTCAAAAACTTGTGTTTCGATTAAGATAGTAAAGACTCTGACCAATGATTTTCTGATCTCCACAAACCACTACTAATGTCAATAATATCATCTAATTACACCCAAAACTCGTGGTATAAACGCCTCCCAGTACTGAAAGGTTAAGTGGTGATTTAAGAGTGAGCATTGAGTGGATTTCAAGTGCTTTCAAATAGACTGAAGTAAAATTCAAGTACATTCAAGAAGAAAGCAACTTTAAAAGACAAGTAGATTCACTATTACTACCTATATTCCAGCACGATTCATAGAATGTTTATCCTGTTGATGTAGAAATTGAAAGCCGTTGTGGTTTCAACTGCCTAGACTCTTTAGAAAGTAGTGTAGGTGCGGGGGAGGAATGTTTCAGGATGTCGTGGTGTTGCAGTGACCTCGCTCTTCTCACAAGGCAGGCAAGAGACACATTTTGCACAAGGTGATAGCCGGGCAGGAGTGGCGCGTGTGATGGCTGTCTGGTTGAGCCGGGCAATGTGATGCGCTCAAAACGACATTAATGCGAACTGAAAGGTGATGAATTTGTGATGAACCTTAATAAATCTGGTGCAATACAGTAAAGGGATGGACATGTATGAATGGTGAAAACTGACAATATTCTGTGTAGAGGCGAGGCAACATGGCCTTACTCCTCTCTCCCTTCGTTACTAACACCCCCAAACAAGACACTATACCACATCACTTCCCCAACCGACAGATAACTTTTTCCTCGACCATTACGCCATGAACACATTACACACCATAAACAACATGACTTATCTCCTCCTCCCCTCACCCAAGACTCACCAGGCACACAACACCCACCAGCTGCTGCTCTTCAGTCAAACTCTCCGGCCATCCATTACTCCCACCATCATAAGGCGAGACAAGACTGCAATAGTGCCTTTGTCCCGGGAAGGCTGGGAGGAGGCCCGCTGCTTGCCTTGCCGGGATTGGAGGTTTGCCCGCCGCGCTAAACAACCCATTAAGGCGCCACCGCTATGCATCACCTGCCGCGTCGGGTCCCGGTAACACCCCCCCCCCCCAAGTACACACACACACACACACACAGCATCCAAGAGGAACAAAGGGGCATGAATGTTTCAGTAGGTGATGAAATAGTCGGGAATGCACACCTGCTTGGATTCATATGCATACTTGTTAGAAGCGCTTACATCTACACTTGTGCAGGCTGGTGAGTGCTGTATATGTGTATACTCTCTCTCTCTCTCTCTCTCTCTCTCTCTCTCTCACACACACACACACACACACACACACACACACACACACATACACGTGAAAAAATGAAGAAATGACAAATACAGATATAATGTGAGTATAGATTATATCAGAACATCACCTGCTAATAAACCGTCTCTTATCATGTCTTACGTACACGCCAGAAGAAAAAGTGAATGAAAAAACAAAACAAGCCGAGATACGAAGTCCTCTTTATTACACCTATTTCCTGAGATCCACCCGCACTTATAACACGTATCAATGTCCTTCGGTAAGTGATTGATAAATACGTTATACGGTGGAGCGTCCATCATCAGTCTGTGTGTGTGGGAGGGAGGGAGGGAGGGAGGGTCGATCAGGTAGGGAGGCAATAGGCGAGTCTTCTTCCCCACAAGTTATCAGCAGCACGTCTATTAATCACAGCAGGCAAGGAGAGGCTCGCTGCTCGCACCATTTACCCCGTGGCAGACTGGATGGATAACACGTGTGGTAGTGGGGGCGGTGGTGGTGGTGGTGGTTGGGGGGGTGGAGGTGGTGGTGGTGGTGATGGTGGTCGTGGTGGTAATGTTTGGTGTAATTGTTTGTAGTGGTGGTTTTGGTGTTGCAGTGGTGTTGATTGTAATTGTTTATTTGTGGTGTTATTGTTGTTGTTATCTGGGACGACACACACACACACGCGCGCGCGCGCGAATGACTTTTTTTTTTTCTTTTTTTTTTTTTTTTTTGCCCTATAAAGAGTTCATAACTTGTATGAGAATTCAGAAATTTACATTATATATATGAAATGGAAGGCAGAAACAGACGAAAGAAAATCATGATAATAGATAGATAGTTAATAATGTAAAGGGAGAAAGATTATATTATATTGAAGAGAATTTAGGAGTAACCGTGGAAACAGTAAGTTACAAATAACAGTAAAAAAGAAAAGAAAACAACTTTAATCCCTTTAGTACCGTGACACATTTTTACCGTAAGTTTTGCGTACGATGTAACGATTTTTATTGACATTACCAAGAGTGTGTGGAGGTCAGAAGATTAATAGCCGGAGTCTGTAGTATTCTAATCCCCACATGAGTTTCTGAAGCTTTATAAAATCTCACAATGGTAACCAGAATGAATATAAAAAGTGCGTGATAGTAGTGGAGGAGTTAACAGTAGCAGCAGCACTACCTCACTTCCCTCCCTCCCGTGATGGTGGCGCAAATGATTGACGCCTGAACTCTGTCCTGAGACTCCCAGCACGCAACTTTCTTCAGGTCAGGCGACGCTACAATTTGCTCTGCTATCACTAATCAGTTTGCAGTCCACGCCACTCATCGGTCTCCCTTCTGAAATGTTCTGTTCTCTCACCATGTTTTATAAGGCCACAGATGATTATTTCGGTTTTTAAGATGCTTTTTCTATAAGTAATATGGAAGTAAAAATTTCTTTAATCCCTTCATTACGGGGACGCGTTTTTATAGTTATTCTGCTTATCATTTGTCGATTTTGTACAGCTTCAGAAGCTCGTGTGGAATTCTAAATAGTACTGACTATAGCCATTAATCTTCTGATCTTCATATATCCTCCCCAATATCACTGAAATCGTCTAGTCGCACCCAAAATTCGTGGTAAAAATGTGTCCCAATACTGAAAGGGTAAAAAAATCCACGGAGCTTTAGCTAGTCTTCTGATCTCCATATATACTTCCTAATATCAATATGAAATCGCCTAGTCACACCAAAAACTCGTTGTAAAAATGTGTCCCAGTACTGAGGGTGTTAAAATTCCACGGAGCTTCAACTAAAGCCTTTTGAAAGTGGTCAGTGTGAGGCGAGGTAGCGTCTCACAATATGTTCCTTGGTGTAACGTGGTGCATGTTTCAAATACCCCGGCAATGCGTGTGCTAAAAATACACGAGGGCCTTTGACACATTAAAAGAAGGGATACTTGAAGACCTGTTTTTGGTCCTCGCTTTGAAGTTTATGGGACTTGCTGCGCTATTGGGCGAAAATGAGAGTGTTCATCAAATGGGTTTAGCGGAATTTATAACGTCATGATTACGCTCTTTCGCTTCCTTCCCTCCAGCCTGAACGATACCTGGGCTTTATTCCTGGCGCGCTTTACGTCTTGTTAAGCTTGAGTGACGTCATGTGTTCGTTACTTAGCTAATTGGTGAGTGGTAAGGCCCTCTGGGTAACACGGTGCGCCGCGTCATGCATGCAACACACGGAGACTGACTGCATTCCCTCTGAATTGGCGTGTTTCTCCACTATGTTTAACAGGCTCCAGTGGAAGGTAGTGTTTTTAAAGATGGTTGCATGGTTTTTGTGAGAGCTTGACAGGCTTTAATGGAAGTTCTTGTGGTTTTCACGATCCCTGCTGTGGTATTTGTAGTTTTTAGGGCTGGTTTCGTGATTCTGATGATAATTTGAAGGTGGTTTAGTGGATGTTATTAGGGTTTCAAAGATATTTTCATGATTCTATTGATGGTCTGATTTTTTTTTTTTTTTCGTGAAAGTTGTTGGGTTTCATCCGATTTCTGCTTTTCTGTTGTTGGTAATGTCAGGTATGATTTCATTATTCTAACGATAATTTAAAGTTTTTTAGCGGAAATTATTAGTGTTTCGAGGATGCTTTCATGATTTTTGTTATATTCCTTTTCCACATCTCGTTCCCTCCACAACCCACATTTCCTTTTCTATATATTTTTCCCTCCACAAGTCTCGTTCTCGTCTCTTCTTTACCTATTTCCCTTGTCTGTTATTGCTTGGCTTTCCTTTGTATTCCCTTGCATTCCCTCGACACCTCTCGCCTTCTCCTCCATCACGTTCCCTCCACAACTCCAGTTCTCGCTGCAGACAAGGAAGTGATGCCGTTCATTTTGTCGTCGACTTAACACAGCATCCCATAGAGCCGCCAGCCACCTGCCCCCGGACTGCGCTAAGCCCCCAACAAACGCACCACCGCGGACTGGCTGGCTCTGCTGCACTGGGCGGCTCGTGGCGTGAGGAATGGGGGGTCCGATCCTGACTCACGGTGGCCAGGTGAAAGGGACGGTGTTTTGTGATCCCTGCTAGTGCCATATGATCCTGGTGTTGTGGCGCCGTAACTCAGTGAAGCAATTAGCGTTCTTTGATCCGTGAGTTGTTGTGTAATCTAGTGTGATCACGGGAGAGACACGTTGTATAGTAATGGGTGATTCATTAAGCGTTGTTTTGTAATAGCAAAGGCTCAAGAATTACGGGAAGGAAGATTTATTGGGTTATAATTTACAAACATTCGTGTATTAATTGACGTCATGACTTGCCACCCTAAAAAGCTTCAAATGTAGTTAGAAAATTAGACTGGGAGAAAAAGATTGATTTGGACTCCTCCTCCTCCTCCTCCTCCTCCTCCTCCTCCTCCTCCTCCTCCTCCTCCTCCTCTTCCTCCTAGTTTTTCTTCTTATTACTCCATTTTGTAGTAGTAGTAGTAGTAGTAGTAGTAGTAGTAGTAGTAGTAGTAGTAGTAGTAGTTGTTGTTGTTGTTGTTGTTGTTGTTGTTGTTGTTGTTGTTGTTGTTGTTGTTGTTGTTGTTGTTGCTGCTGCTGCTGTTGCGGTTTTACAGCAGTCCAATATATAGGAAACTTGAAAACAATTTACTCATTTTTTCTGAGAAATTTTTAACGTTATTTTTAAGATTAGACATTTCAACCTTGATAAATTTCAAGAATATATTTATTCTACTGTTTCAATTTCAACTTTATTGTGAAGATTTTTTGACCCACATTAATATATTCTTTATGAAAAGTTCCTTTAACATTCTTGGACAATTTTTCTCCTCAACGTCTCTTAATTTTGTGAATTTATTTACTCCAGCGAGCTTCCGATTTCAACAATGCTATCAACTATTCTTTTTTCTTTTTTTTAAGCATTGTATTGTATTGGGCAACTGACGCACTCGTGACATTTCCTTGGACTTTTCAACAATATTCTCTTGATGATTTTCTGATTTTTTCTTTGTTCACAACTTTTCAGTTTATTTAGTAAAAAAAGACATAATTGTAACTTTGCCATCATGAAAACATAATTTGCCAATTTTTCAAGTTCTCGAGATATATTTCTTAATTTTATCAACTAAACCTTTTCAATTCCTTTAGCTGGAAGAGTGTACAATTCTAATGGGTCATTTATCATTTTCCACATAATGCTGCAGAACATTCAATAATATTCTTGTGGCAGTATTTTTGACCATTTTTTTTTCGTAACTTCCAATATCTTTACTTAAAAAAAACGAACAATTTTGTCTTACCAGTTTTCGTTAATGACTCATTTGTTATTTAGCGATTTATTCACTTACTCACTTTGTTGTTGGTGTTGATGGTGTTCCTTCCATTACTAATAATTGCTGTTATCATAACCATCGTCATTATCACTATAATTATTTATTCAAATAGTAGTAGTAGTAATTGTAGTAGTAGTAGTAGTAGTAGTTGTAGTAGTAGTAGTAGTAGTAGTAGTAGTAGTAGTAGTAGTAGTAGTAGTAGTAGTTGTTGTTGTTGTTGTTGTTGTTGTTGTTGTTGTTGTTGTTGTTGTTGTAATAGTAGTTGTAGTAGTAGAAGTAGTAGTAATAGTATAGTGTTATCATTGTTGATGTTATTTTTGTTGATGTTTTATTGTGTTTGTTGTTGTTGTTAATGTTGTTTTTGTTGTTGGTGTTGTTGTCGATGGTGGTAGTGGAGGTGGTGGTGGTTCTGTCGCTGTTATCACTGTCAGTAATGAATTAAAAGGCATATTTTTCGCAACACACACACAAAAAAGCAGAGCATGAAATATTTACCGAATCGTTGAAGCTGGTTTGTTTATATTTTTCATGATAGAATCTGAATTACAAAGCAGCGACAACCCATTAATTTCATATTCAGTTAATGTAGGAGTTCTCTTTTAATTTCAATCGCCAGCACTTTTGTATTGAAATTGTTGTCGTATTACCTGCAAATATATATATTTTTCTAACGAATTACTTCCTAAACCATTTCTATTATTTCCTATTTTCTTTGCGAGGTAAGAGGATAGAATAGGGCAGAGGTGTGACGCTCCCAACCTGTTTTATTACCTGCTAATATTTTTTCTAGCAAATTATATTACCTGCAATTTTTTTTCTAGCAAATCTAATCATTTATATTTTCCCTATTTTCTTTGCGAGGTAAGAGGATAGAATAGGGCAGAGGTGTGACGCTCCCAGCCAGGTGTTACCCTTTAGCTTCTTTTTTTCATTGTTATAGCTGTCTTTTTTCATTCTCGTGGCCTTTTTCTTTTCATTGATTCATTTTTTTCTTTTTATGGTCCTCTTTTTCTTTGCGAGGTAAGAGGATAGAATAAGGCAGAGGTGTGACATTCCAAGCCAGGTGTTACCCTTTAGCTTTTTAATTTCTTTTATTTTTTCAGTCATGGCTCTTTTTCGTGTCTTTGTCATGCTTTTTTTTCCTTTTCCTTTATTTCTTTTCATTTTGGCTTTTTTTTTTTTTTTGGGGGGGGGACGAGGTAAGAGGATGGAATAGGGCAAAGGTGCGACTCTCCCAGCCAGGTGTTACGCTGTCCTTGTTGGCTCGTGTGTACAGGTGACAGTGTTATAATTAGTGTGCCCATTTTGTGCACTAATCCTTTAATTTTTATGGGTGTCTTTTCCTTTTCTTTTTATTTTTTTCTCCTCATTGTTATAGCCGTTTTTTTTTCTTTTCATTGTCATGGCCGTCCTTTTCTTTTATTTTTTTTTCTATTTCATTGGTATGGGTGTTTCTTATTCTTCTTCGAGAGGTAAGAGAATGGAATAGGGCAGAGGTGTCACTCTCCCAGCCAGGTGTTACTCTGTTCCTGCTGCCTCGTGTGTACAGGTGACAGTGTTATAGTTAAGTGTGCTCATTGATTCATTGTGTGTACTAATCCTTTAATTTTTATAGGTGTATTTTTTCTTTTCTTTTTTCTTTTTTTTCTTTTCATTGTCTTGGCCGTCTTTTTTACTTTTTTTTTCTTTTCATTGTCATCGCCGTCCTTTTCTTTCATTTTTTCTTTTTATTGTTATATTCGTCTTTTTCTTCTTAGAGAGGTAAGGCAAAGGTGTGGCACTCCCAGCCAGGTGTTACGCTGTTCATGCTGCCTCGTGTGTACAGATGACAGTGTTATAATTAATGTGCTCATTTTGTGTGCCAATCCTTTCATAGTTATGGCCGTCTTTTTAACACTTCATTTCTTTATTTATACAAAGTTTCAACGGGAATGTTTTAACGGCAATGTTTTGACGGGAATTTATGGGCTAAAGGAGACCATGTAATGAAGACCTCCTATCTGAAAACCCACTCGTTTACGAACCGTTACCCCGAGTGGAAGCCCTACCTTCTCTCGGACCGTGGCCAGTATTCGAACCCATACGCTTGAAGACACCTCGACCCTCAGGGCGCACGTGGATCCACTATACCAACCTTGAAAGTAACACGCCAGGAAGCACAGCGTAGAAAATATCATGGATTTTTTTTTTTTTTTTTTTTTTCCGTAGCTACTAAACCATATAAAGAGACAATTACTGTTTAGATTCTTTTTGTAAATATGGATAAAAAATGTGGATGTAAAGAACATTTAGCAATAAAAGTGTTCACATAACTTTTATCCAATGTTTTAAATCAACTCTTTTATTGCGATACGAAACACTTAACATCAATAGTAATGGATGAGACCTTTATTTGCATCTGTGAGAAAGAAAGACATAGAAAAAATATATATACCTCTTAATTTCTGCCCAGTTTAAAGATTTCAGGTAACTATAAATCAAGTCAATATGTGTTAGTTAGAGTGACCAGTTATCAAGGAAAGGTGAAGCAAGTACCAGTGGAAGGGTTGATTAACCTTTGCGCTCTTGCTTGGGAGAACCAGTGTGTCAAATATCAGGATCACTGGTAGCAGTCCGCGAGGGATTACTGGAATTGTTATTTTTCTCTTCCTTAAGCTGAAGTAAAATTGATATTGGTCACTGAACTGTCGATCTGATGAACAATATTAAATCATCTTTTTTATTACATTTGATGATGTTCATTGTGTATATATAAAAATCTCCCAAGCTATTGTATTAATTGTTTTAGATATCGGAAACTAATTTGACTCTATTTAGTTTATATCTTGCAACTGTTCATGATTCTATAAGTAAAGTGAAGATGTCATTGGCGCGAGTAGTGATGAGTTTCTTTGTTTATATTCTAGATCATTTCATTACCAATAATGAGTTGAGTATTTTCAGATGGCAATGATGTTCCCTCTAAAGAACTTATTTGAAAACATTTCTGCCTAAACCTCGACTACTTACAAAGGTGGTGGTGGTGGTGGTGGTGGTGGTGGTAGCAGTAGTGGTGGTGGTGGTGGTGATGGAGGGCTTTGTGTAGACTAATTCATACGAGCTTCGTAGAGTGTTTTATATTGTTACGGGAACATTAACATGATTTCCACCCTATTATTTGGAGAAACGCTTGGTAATCTGGCCAATCAACTTTGTAGCCTTTGAAAATAGTCATGATGTAGTTGCGTGAGTTTTTAAGAGTGTGTTACTGTAGTAGTGACAGCTTAACAAGATTTCTACATTGCGGATACGAGAAACACTCGGAAATTATTCATGTGACCTTTCAAATTAGTCGTGGTAGGAGCAAAGCATTACAAAATATAGACCTGAGGTGTCAATATGTCTACTTGGATTTTGAATTTGTATTGCTATTGAATGCCTTCATATTGCTATCAACATTACGTTTACCGAAACATTAATACGCAAACTGCCATAAACACATTTCTTACAACGGCTGATTAAGTTAAGTTCTAAATACAAAGCAGCAACGCAAATTTGGAGATTTTCAAATTAATACACCTCCACCACACTATATTAACCTGCGAAGTAAAATATGAACTCAGTATATCAGAGAATATTTCCCGCCTGGTAATTACTATTGGGAAACACGCACTGCTTGGCCGCCACTGTGCCACACTCAATACTCACTGCTACTGTCTGCTAACTCCTGCTCACGGCTCATGTTTGTCCACGACTCTCCTTAGTAAACAGCAAGTCCTCCTCCTCCTCCTCCTCCTCCTCCTCCTCCTCCTCCTCCTCCTCCTCCTCCTCCTCCTCCTCTTCTTGCTTTTGTTCTTACTCTTGTTGTTGTTGTTGTTGTTGTTGTTGTTGTTGTTGTTGTTGTTGTTGTTGTTGTTGTTGTTGTTCTTCTTCTTCTTCTTCTTTTT
>CM035223.1:11609481-11626941 GCA_020233015.1 Callinectes sapidus | reverse complement strand
AGAGAGAGAGAGAGAGAGAGAGAGAGAGAGAGAGAGAGAGAGTTCAATACCCTCCAATATCTAAAGTTAATTCACGATGATGGAATGCTTTTAAAACCTTAAATGTAAACCCAATACACTGTCCTGATTCACACGCACTGAACACTCACGGAAGGAGCCAAAGTAGCGGTGGTGCCCTTCGCTAATTGCACGAAAAAACCCTCTGAATGTCTGAATGGCATGGCGGAGGGCGGATGGCGGAGGTCGAGGTGTATATGTGCTACAGTGGTATTGCTCCCCGCGCCAGGCTCACCTTGGTTAGCGGTTATAGCGGCACGAGCTGTGTGTGTGTGTGTGTGTGTGCAGTACTATTACATACTCTGCGTATAACATTAATGGACTCGCCTTCCAAAGCCCCGCAATTTTAATGTACAAAAGCGACTCGTACTGACATCAAAAGCAGCTTGGCGGGGAGCTCCGGGATGCGATGCGCCGATCACTGACACTACCCTCCCTGGCTTTTGATATATCTGGCATTTAATTTTTGTTCTCGTTTTTTACTGGTGTTTTTTTTTTCGTTCGTGAAAGAATAACGTGTCGTTTTGTTATTCACGAAGGAGTGAAAGGTTAAAAATATCCAGTTAAAGTTACAAAATTCCTATTCATGTTAAATTAATTGGTTACTTCAATAAGCAAAAAATATATATATCCATCGGTAGAGAAGACACAATTAGGTCAAGACTTCTCACTTGTAATAATAATAATGATAAAGAAATCTTGTCAATCTACCACTGAAGCTATAGAAACAATGCCCATTTAGTACAGAAACACCCACTTAATTCTGAGTACCTCCCATCAACACGCAATGTCTCGTATATATCATGGCGTGAGGTGGACTGACAATCTGAACGACATAAACCCACCATTGTGTCCTTAAGGGATTAACTGAATGCCGACCACTGCTTAGGTGTCCGATGCAACATGCGAGGATTACTACTGGAGGAAGGAAGCTGAGGCGTAATGTGGAGTGGTAAAGATGAAAGACTGAAATAAAATGAGGACAGGTAGTGAAAAATAAAGAAATGAAGGTAAAGACAGAGTAATGTGAAGAGGTAGAGACGAAAGACTGGAATTAAAAGAAGACAGGTAGTTAGTAATAAAGAGATGAAGGTAAAGGCAGAGATATGGAGTGTTAGAAATGAAAGAAAATTAAAAGAAGACAGGTTGTAAAAAATAAAGAAATGAAGGTAAAGACAGAGTAATGTGAGAGATAGAGACGAAAGACTGGAATTAAAAGGAGAGAGGTAGTGAAATAAAGAGATGAAGATGAAGGAAGTGAGTGAAAAGGGTAGGTGGAGGTGAAGACATGCAGGGATAGGGAGAGATGGAAATTACAGGTATAGTGAAATATAAAAGCGTAGGTAGTTAGGTAATGAAATAAGGAGGTGGAAGGGAAAGCAGAGTGAAATTGAGAGATGGAGAAGACAAACAGTGAAATGAGAAGGTAGAGAAGAAGATTGTGAGCCAAATAAAAAAAAGGAAAAAACAAACAAACAGTGAAGTGGGGATATAAAAATTAACCAAAGAATGAAACAGAAGAAAAAAGGACGGCTGAATTGGGAAAAGGAAATAAAAGCAAAGATTGAAATAGAGAAATGTGAAAGAATTTAATACTGACATAGAGGTGAAGAGAGTTTAATATAGATATGAAGGTGAAAGCAAAGAGTGAAGTGTAGGGATGAACTTACAGCGGTGTAGCAATGAATAAGATGAACTTGTGCAATGGATGCAATGATGCAATGAAAAGAAATAACTGAAACTCTTGTCTGGCACTGATTCTGACAATTGAGTTCCAGTTTCTATTTCACTTATTGAATCAGAGGACGACGTATAGTGAAAGGAAAATAATTAAATGACGAAGATGCAAAGATGAAGTGAATAAATCAATAAGGAAAAGAAAGATAAATAAGTCAGTAATTTTAGAGTTTGATTTCATTTATCTGTTGATGATGTTGAAAATGTGGACATCTTGTTAAAGTCTTCAGTACTGGGACACAGTTTTACCACGAGCTTGAGGCGTGTTTAGACGATTTTATTAACATTAGGAAGGGTCTATGGAGATCAGGAGATTAATGGCCAGAGTCTGTACAATTTTAATTCCTATATGAGTTTCTGGCACTATATAAAATCGACACAAAAGCAGAATAGATATGAAAAGCGTCCCAGTACTGAAGGGTTTAAAATCACGAGTAATTAATCATGACTGTTTGCAAAAGCCTTAAAGGTTGTCAATAGCGTTTCTTCATTAATATTTTTTGTAAGAGTGAAATTGCGGCCAAGGACAACAAAAAAACAATTAAACAAAACGGCCGACTTGGATGCCAGTCCCCGAACAAACCTGAGAGAGTTAGCCAAAAGAATGGAATAAATGTCATAAAACTTCCCGCTTCAATCAATTCAGGTCGTAGGAAGATGGGACTACAGAATCAGGCAGGGAGTTCCAGAGTGTACCAGAGCACAGGGTCTTTAGAAATATCCTTAAAAACCTGTGCTATATCACTTGGAGCATCTTGAAAGGAGTGGAAGTGCGGCGCCGGAGTGTTTCAACATAACCCACAGAGTGTAAAGATGGTAAGGAAATACTTGGGCTGGGTCAGGGATACTCTTTACTCCAACGTTTCGACAGAATGTCTTCCTCAGAGAGTGATTCTCTCTCTGAGGAAGACATGTTTTTCCTTACCATCTTTACACTCATTTGTCTTACTACTACATAACCCACAGAGCATGGCGGGGCTGGGAGGGGCGGGGCGAGGCGGGGCTGGGTGGGGCAGAATAAAGGGGGCCGGGCGAGGTGGGATGGAGGGGGTGGGGGGGGACTGGGGGTTGGATCTCAGGAAGTAGGAACAGAATAATAACAACACGCACATTCACGGTTCAAGGTCCGTAGCATTGCAGTTACGAGACAGTTGATTTAGAAGACAGTAAAACACACCGTGAAATTCTCTTTCGCTACACACTGTCAGAGATACCCGGCAATTAGCGGCCATTGAGAGCACACGGAGCGGCTGGAGGGAAGGAGTCTTGCATGCGAAATCACCCTCGTACTCATCACGTGACTCGCTACTCTCTGGAAAATAAAACACGCGAATACTGTGTTGTTGAGGGCACGATTAACTCACGTTTCACTCGTTTGGTGCGTTAAAGCCGCGTTTACCATCACGCTAAAAGATTTGTGTGTCTATTCCAGCTACGTATTCCAGGTACGTATTGTATATAAGAAGGTAAGAAAATGTGGAAAACTTTAAGAAGCCATCAGGCATACACGTGGCAGTACTTAGCATGCCTTCCTAATTTTGATGTGTAATCCTCATTCATAAATTTTTCTCGTGCAGTAAACCCTTCAGTGGTGGGACACATTCTTACCTTGAGTTTTCTGGTGGGATTAGACGATTTTATTAACATTAGGAAGGGTCCATGGAGGTTAGAGGATTAATGGTCAGAGTCTGTACTATTTTAATCCCCCACAAGAATGTCTGAAACTGTATAAAATCGAGGAATAATAAATATAATAAATATGAAAACGTGTCCCAGTACTGAAGTGGTTAAAGCTCCCTAATGATTCAGCAAATATAACTACATAGGCAAACATGGCTTCGCTGGTTAATATCTGTGAATATTTTATCGCAATATGTATTAGTTATAGTATAAGACTAAATTTCAGCTTCTAATTGTTAGATTATGCAAACGTCACTGGATTCTGTAACCTTTTCGATCTTCATCATGTAACTCATCTGCTTCCATCAATTAACCTTTCCAGTCCACACCAGCTAAACCTTCGTACCATCACCTGGTCAGCGTCTGAGCGGCATTATATAAGTGTGTCTGTTATCAGTTTCCTCACTGTACATCTTAATTTTCTCTGAGTCTACCAGAGTGAAGTATAAGGCAATGTTATAGTAAGTTTGCCATACTGATTTGGTCCTGTCAGTGGGCCAGCGTTGTCTCGAGTGCTATGGACAATATTCTCATTCCCTGACGTGTGTTGTTCCAAACTGCAGCAAAACCTGAACTCAATCATCACATACCATTGCATTATTAGAGTGTCCATTGCAGACCGCCTGCCAAATTACCCTCTTACTGTCCTTCATTCTGACGGCACCTCTACTTTGCCTTCCTTCCCTGTGCCGGAGTGACAGTTCAGTGACGGCGGTGCATGAAGAGCGTCATCTCCCTCTGTGATCAGCCTTGGTCAGGTACTCGCCCCTTATTAGTCCACACTGTACTCTGAGCTGCTCTACTCGATAACAACCTTGGGCCTTGGGATCCCCGAGCGCATAGGTTCGAATCCTGACTACGGTCTGAGTGGAGATTGGGCCTCCACTCGGGGTAACGGTCCCCAAGTGGGTGAGCTTTCAGATAGGAGGTCTCTAGCTTGTGTCTCATAAATTCCCATAAAAAACACAGTTTGTTTAAATAGGAAAAAAAAGAGGAAAGCTATTCTAGACCAAAAAGAGGTTACACGTGACAGTCTTTGTACAATACTTACCTGCTTATATCTATCTTTATTGCCTTAACATTTCGCTGGCCGTGATCGTGCAGGATTGAATTATTCTGTTAAAACTTTCTTTTGACTCGGTATTAACAATCTAAGTGGTGATTATATTCCAATTATTTCACACTGTCTCGGAACCAGTTGCTTCATACCACCTTGTTGAATCTACATGTGTCAATGCTGAATACATTTCTTCTGCTTCTCTATTGGCTACTGATACAAAAGATTTCGTCGATATTCTGACTTGCCATCCATATGAGGGCGAACAACATTACCAGTGCGGTCAGTGAACAGGAGGCGGCAGCAGTAGACGCCCACCACACCTGTATGTACTACTCCAGTGAGACGAATGAAACACTGGAGCAGTTACCGAACACCACCCACCCACCCACCCATCCTCTCTCTCTCTCTCTCTCTCTCTCTCTCTCTCTCTCTCTCTCTCTCTCTCTCTCTCTCTGCAAGCATATCATACATATCAAGAACATGCATGTGGCAAAAAAGAGAAGAAAAAAACCCATCAAACCTCCATAAACATTTTTAGAGACTAACACTTCATTGGTCTTTTTTTTCAACCACTTTTTTGTGTCCTTGTTCGAATTCGCTTCTTACATAACAAAAAAAAATAATGATAAAATAATGTATTGAAAGCTATTGCACTCCATGTTCTATCAGTCAGTCGGAGGTGAATAAAATGCAGAGAAACGCTTGCCCTCCGTCCAGACACTTTGGTAATAATTCTGATGAGACTTTGGTAATAATCCTGATGAGAGAACAAAGCGCTTTAGAGTCAAGGATGTGGTGTCTACAGAGAACTATTGCACTACAAGTTAATATGTCAGTGTGAGATGACGAGAGAGCAAAAGAAGAGCTCGGCATCCATACACACACGACGGTAACAAACAAAAGAGGGAGTTGCCGTGGTACAGTGGAACCGCATGTGTTTTGGGGGGTCGAGAGATTTCCAAGCGCACGGGATTCGAATCCTGGCCACGGTTTGAGGGGAGATTAGGCATCCACTCGGGGTAACGGTTCCAAAATGGATGGGTTTTCAAATAGTAGGTCTCCATTTGGTAGTCCGTTTTAACCCATAAATTCCCGTAAAAAGTTCACATTGTATAAAAAAAACGACTGCATTGCTGTGTGTGTGTGTGTGTGTGCGTGTGCGCGTGTGTGTGTGTGTGTGTGTGTGTGTGTGTGTGTGTGTTCTGGCTGCAGATATGATTCTAAAGGAAACGAAAACATTTCCATACAGTGTGGGTGAAAATGAGGTTACGGAACAAAGCTTATGGAGGTTACCGTCAAATTTCCAGCGCACTGCAGAACCGTCAGAGGTCAGACCGATGCCAAGGAAAGAGAACAGCATATCCAAACACTGCGGTGCCTTTTGTCCATTGTGTCCAGCAGAACCCCTTCCTGTCTGCACTCAAGGGTGTCTCCGTGAGTGTGGTGGCAGCTGAACGTGTATTATGCGTCAGTATTGGACAAGGAACAGCCATCAATCTCACAACACATTGTACGTCTTGCCTGTTAAAGATAAGAAAGAGAACAAAAGCGACTCAAAATATGGGACGATGATAAATGAATGACAACACAGGTATTCACAGGGCACATTTAACCACCAAGGAAGAGCGGAAGTGGTGAGGTTGTGTGTCTACGTAACCAGTTTCCGAGGAATCCCCCCCCCCCCTCTCTCTCTCTCTCTCTCTCTCTCTCTCTCTCTCTCTCTCTCTCTCTCTCTCTCTCTCTCTCTCTCTAACACACACAGTCAAAGAATATTACCGTTGCAAAGACTATACCCTGAAATGTAACCTGAGACCCGGTGTTCAGAATCGCTCTTACAGAAACGCTCTCCCGCCGTGACAAGTACCTTCGAAAGCCACAGAGATGATTGGTCGGGTTTCCAGAGCGTATCACCAGTTAAGGACGTAGAAAGTTTGGTAATCTGTCACTCGAACCATAAATCCCCGTGTAACTTCAAGTAGAGCCAGTGAATGTAGTGTAGTGGAGATCCAGTGCCCAAGAGTTTCAGGATAGCGTCTCTAATGTGAGTGACGATGGCGGTAGACATTCACGCCACGCCATAACATGGAAAACCACAGTAAACATACCTAATAAACTTGTCTCCCACTTAATTCTTGCGCTGTCGTGGATAAAACCTACGTGTCTTGCTGCCGTCTCCTCCACAAAGCCCCCCCCCCTCCCTCCCTCCCTGAACCTGGCGACACACACACACACACGCTATATAATGAAGTCTTCGCTCGTCGTCAGTCGCCAGAGCCCCGCAATCCCTCGCTGGCTGGTGAAGGACGCCCCGCCCCCCTCACAGCCCCGCGTCCCGTCACCCGCTGGAAGATCAAAAGTCAGACAGGAGTGAATGGCGCTGAGCCTCCGCCACTCACTGCCGAATTTAAAGAAGGATAAAGCACAACTGGTGGAAAGCTGCCATCGCTCAACAACAGCTATACTTCCAACTCCACCGCCACCACCACCTCCACCACCGCCCGCCACCAACGCCATCACCGCCACTTTCAGCCTTTCGCCCACAACATCTCTACCTGTGCCAGACCTTTACCACCACCAGCACCACCACCACCCATCTCATCACTCCCTTCATCACCATCACCACCGCTGCCTAGCTCACCCAGGGCTCAGCAGCACAGCACGAAACAAAGGCATCTGCTTAATGTATTTTGATTAGATAAGTAAATATTTACGTCAGATTTGTTGGCATGAAAAAATATGCATGCTACACAATAACATCAAGTTAATGAAATTTTGAAAATTGTTTAATTTTTCAACTGTATTTCGTTAACATGAATGTGAAAGCTCTTTTTTTCTATTATACTTTTCTGTGTTTTTTTTTCTTTTTTTCCCTGAGAGAAAGTGTATATTACATTTAAATGTTTCATAAAGAGTGCATTACCATATTCAGTAAATGTAAAAACAAAGTTACATATGCAAACAAATCCCAAAGAGAAAGTATAACACAAGCAGGGAAAAAATGAACAAAAAAAGATAGCTCCCTGGCAGAACACACACACACACACACACACACACACACACACACACACACACACACACACACCAGAAGAATTACGCCATGAATCATAAAATCTAGTGCCTCTTCGTGTCGTCCTGGAAAGTCATTAAAGCTGATGAAGTTCACTGTTGACTCACTGCACCGTCAGCCTCGCCTCGCCTCGCCTCTTGGTGGTGGTGGCAGGGGCGGCGGGGTGAACCATTGCTACCCTGCGCTGCCCCGGGACTGACTGCCTCGCGCGGGCGTCGTTCCCCCCAGCCGTTTCTTCCTTAATTCATTTTGTAATTAATAGAGGGGAAGTGTGTCTCTAGTGGAGCTCAGTAAGGAATGGTTAAAGGTACAGTAATATGTTTGTTTGAGTTTAAAAAGGAAGTGGTAGTGATGTGTGTGTGTCATTGCATCGTCAGTATTGTGAGTTCCTTCCTTGTTTCGTATTGTTAATGGTATGAGAGAGGAGCGCGTGTGTCTAAAGTAAGCAGGGTGGGGTTCACTAATACGTTTGTTGGTGCTAAGAAAGAAGGTGGTAGTGATGCGTTTTTCAATCCGTCGTCAGCAGTGCGAGTTCCTTCCTTGCTTCGTAGGGTTAATGGTACAAGAGAGGGGCGAGTGTGTCTTTGTAAGTATGGTGGCGGCGTCCAGTGATGCAGCGATGACATCCCAGAGTGAGTGGCATGAGCGTCTCCTGTCTAAGAGTTCAAGGTCGATGCGGAGACTGGCCGAGTGAGGCATTATTGAGAACGCGGCATCGAAAGGGCAGTTTGAAGCTTCACCTCACGGCAACTTTACTCCTCGTCCTCCTCTTCTTCTTCCAGCCATTCCCTGCTGTCTTAACCTTCCCCCGCTGCCTCGCCAGACATCGCCAGTAAACAGGTGGTAATCTAGCTTGATGCAAAGGGCTTACGTTAAGCTATCGTCAAGAAGAGGGTGAAAATTGACTAACAGGAGGAGAGGATAGCGAGGTGAACTTCCTCTCGATCAGTGTTGGAATCAAGAACGACGTCTGTAGCTGATAATGGCTCACAATACTTGTTCTTGCCGATGTTGTGTGTCTTCTCGCTGTTCTTGTTGATCAGTAACATTTTGTCAGTGTAACCAAACAATACTGAGTCCTAAAGGTTCACAAGGCATGGCAATCCTGAACCGAAAATCGGCACCACGCATGATTCTTCTGGGCTCGGCGGCACAGCCAGGCGTAGGACCCTGCGTGAGTCCTGCCGGCTGGATGCCTCGCTACAAAAGCTTTCCTTGGCACTCCTGGTTCCGTAAAACTCCAATGGTTTGTTGCCGCTGCTTTTAAATGTATAGTATTGGTGTTATATGTGAGTTGGTTGGCAGTTGATGGCTTCGGTCCAGCGCGACACGTTGGTCCGGTGCGCGGCGCTAACAGGTCAGAGAGAGAGTTAGCGCTCAGTGGCACTGAGCGAGTGACGGGTGACAGTGTGTGCGGCTCGCCACTTCCCCCACCCCGAGGAAGTTCATAGCAGGACTTATAGACTTGTAACTATGTAGCTTCGCCCTTCCAGTTGTTTTGAAAAATATTAATGCAGTGCAGTTGATAGTACTGAAATAGTACTCCATGTTTTTACCGAGATTAGTGTTACGGCGAATGTTGCTGAGTTGATGATACATGAATGGGAGTTTTAGTACAAGCGAACATTAGTTTGGCGACAACCACCTGTGAGTGTCTTGTGATCGCGTAGTGCTGCCTCCAGGCGCTGGCAGGCCCCTGTGGTGATGGGGGCCGCGCTGCACATCCTGCTGCTCATCGCTCACGCAGCCCTCGCCGCCGCCTCCAAGGCAGGTGAGTACAGCACAGGTGAAGGCAGGGCGGCTCGCGGCTCGCGCCTCGCGGCCCGGGCTGCTCCTGGCGGCCACACTGGATCCACCGTGCCTCTCTGCTTACTGAGTGGATGAAGATATCGGCGTCTATTTGTATTTTTCTATTAACTCGTATTTTTCTTCTTCCCAGGGTAAATTTTGATGTTTGTTGCAAGCACTACGTTAAATATTTATTTTACTTTTTTTATTTTGGAAAGTTTACATTCTTCTGTTACATTTTCAATTAATCTGTTTGACGTTTTTATCGTAAATCTCTACTTTATCTCTTCCTCCTCCTCCTCCTCCTCCACTTCCTCCTCTTTCTCTTCCTGCTCCATCTCCTCTTCTTTACCTACCTGCCCTCCAGTGCTGGCGATCTGCGACTGAAAAGTTAAAGCAGAATAAAACCAAAGGAAAACTATCCAATATAATGAATGACTGCAACATGTCATTAAGAGTGACCTGCGATGAAAATGTTAGGGACGGTAACGTGAGGGGTCAATATCTATGTATAGTCGCTTATTGATTTATTTTATGTAGCTGACGTCCCGAGTGAGACAGACAGACAGGTGTAGTTACGTAATGGTGCCGTCACTCCAGGAAAGAAGTGGTTTGCTTTGTCAACCTCTTCAGTACTGGGACACATTTTTACCATGAGTTTCCGGTGTGATTAGACGATTTTATTGACTTTAGGATGGGTCTATGGAGTTCAGAAGATTAATAGCCAGAGTTTATACTATTTTAATCGCCCACATGAGTTTCAGAAGCTGTATAAATACGCCAAATGATAAGCAGAATGAACATAAAAAAACGCGTCGCAGTAGTGAAGAAATTAATCCTTTATTGTGCCTCAGTACTTACGCCACACTTGTCATGTTCGATACAGCTCTGTGGATTGTATCAGTGTGACCACAGTGAGTTACTCAGTCATCACAGTGGTCTTAGTTATTAATCGCTTGGTTGCGTCTGTCAGTCTGCCAACATTGACTCTCCGACGCACTCATCACTATAGTTATCCTCTTCATTACTCGCTTGGCTGTGTCTCAGTCCACCAAGAGAAGTACTCAGCTTTCACGATGCGGCTTTCGTGTCGATATTAAATGCGTTTTTTATACTTTCACTTTGTCTTTGTGTGTGTGCGTGGGTGGGCTTGGGCGGGAGTGTGAGTGAGTTAGGAGAATATTGAAATAACTCACGGAAAAGTAAGTGTTGAGCGTTTTTACACAGATACAACGTCCTGAATTGGTCACACAACCACCACCCTGTCCCTGCCAGTTCATGCCTCCACCGGCGTGCGTGTATCCGAGTGTATTGGAATAATAGAACTGGCTTAGAAGAAAATGTTGAGTTTCTGTGACACGCGAGTAACTATGATTTCTGGAACGGTTTCTTGTTGCAGTCCTCAGTGTCGCTCGTTCTTACCTCCAGGAACTTGTTGTAGCAGACGGTATTGGAGTAACCTTGAAACCTGCAAACGGAAAAGGCTTGTGTTTTTAAAGGCTCTGAAAAAATTATCCATATTTTTTTAGACGAATTGAGAAATGTTAACGTTTTGGGAGAGAAAAATGTTAACTCTTTTTGGGGAAGTCTGAAAAAAAGAGGTCAACAATTTTTGTACGCATAATATATCAATGAGTGATAACTAAGTGTGTGTGTGTGTGTGTGTGTGTGTGTGTGTGTGTGTGAGTAATTCTACATCACATCTATATCTTTAATAGTCAGTAGTGTAATAGTGACATTTTTACGGCTTACTTAATGATGAAGGTTATATCACCAATGAGAAGACACGCATGAAAACAATACCAATCTTTTTATTGACATTAGGAAGAGTGTAAGGAGGTCAGAAAATTAATGGCCAGAATCTGCAATATTTTATTCCCTGCATGAGTTGCTGAAGCTGTATAAAACCGACAAATAATAATGAAAATAAGTATAAAAATGCATCCCACTACTGAAGGGATTAATATACACCTCGGAGTGCCGTCTTATTCTTGCAATTAATCCAAGTTACTGTGGCTTTGAACGCTTATTAATGAATTTTGCGTTAGTTTAACAGCAACGTTGCATCGTCAATAGGAAACATGCATGAAAACCCAACCAATTATCTGTGTGGCCTTTGATAATAGCGCCGATGAGAGAACAAAGCGTTTAAGAACACGAGCCATTAAGCGATCCGCCTTGTTATCAGCTCTTTGTGTGCTGGAACATTGTGTCTAATGAATGAAGTATTGCCAGTGTAGCGAAGCAAGGTAGACTGTACAGGCCAAAATGAAAGGTTTGTTCTATTATTTTAAATCGCTTGCGGTGAGTATAATTGACTCGTAGAAAGATGGTGTAATATTTTCAGGTTATTTACTTCAAACAATGAATGGTGTAACAAATCAAATAGGGTAAATATGACAAGATATTTTATTTTACTGGCCAAGATACGAGCTTTGTCTTTATTTTTCAGCTCATTCTTTTATGTAGGAGAAGTACATGTCAAAGGTAACAAAACTAATGAAAATAATAAAGAAAAGGCTTACTGGGATTCGAACATAATAAAAGGCGGCAGTCAAAAATTTACACGATACGCGTCTTGGAAATTCCCTCATTGGAAGGAAGGAAAGACAGAGTTTTATATTTTGTATGTAAGAAGTGAACCGTCCGAACATAAAAGAAAAAAAAAAGAAAAAAGAGGCCCTCTGTGGTAGATGCAGGATCGAAGTTTGCAGTTTATGTATAGAAGAAAGAGAGTGTAATGTGATGCTTATTTAGTTTAATGAAGACACGGTGAAGTGAATCAAATATTGTAAATATACAGAGTTATTATTACAGACGAAGATGCTAAAGCTGGTTTACATGTGATAAATTTAGTCCCATTAATTAACATATAGAAAGTCGGTATAATTCCAAGTATAATATTGTTGTAAGGTATTTATGCATACAAAATACTGTTCATTATATTGATACGTTAGTTACAGTGTCAATAATTAACCCATAAAAAAACAGTGGCATTGTTTTGTTGTGGTCAGTAAGATCATTAACACAACCGGTTAAATCATGGAGTCTATACAACAATAAGAACACCCCATATATTGGATATGTCTTTCAGTCTTCTTCCCTATTTCTATTTCCCTTATTCTTTTTTGTTATTTTCTTGATTCTTCTAATTTCTCTAACTGCATCAGATTACCACAGTTTCAAGAGACCATTTAGTTCAATGCATGGAGTCAGTTCCGTGTGGGTGTTGACAGACTGCACTGAATTATGGAGGTGGCTTACAGCAGGAGAGGGACCAAAGGTAGCAAGGAAAGGGGGAGAAAGTGAGTAGCCAACAGCTTTTTTAGTATTCAGAGAGTCGTTTATTTCTTACGATGATTGTTGTTAATGTGAGGTTACTTCTTTTCTTACCTGTGTGTGTGTGTGTGTGTGTGTGTGTGTGTGTGTGTGTGTGTGTGTGTGTGTGTGTGCATGTGCGTGTGTGTGTGTTTAGTAGATTATAATATTATAATAACAGTGTTTTTGTATATTTACCTTTTTGAAAAACTGTTCCTAACCGGTTATAAGCATTTTTCCAAGCAATTTTCCTCGAGAGAAAGACAAAAAATGGTCACTGCTTTCCTACATTCAAGTAAAGACATAACTTGTGGAACTAATATCCCTCATAATCATTAACCTATCTCACTATCTCTGTTCTTACGCCCTCCCCCCTCCCCCCGGTGTGTGTGTGTGTGTGTGTGTGTGTGTGTGTGTGTGTGCGCGTTATCAGACTGTAGTACTGCCAGTGTAACGTGCATTGCCTCACTCACTCTCTCGCACTGAGGGGTACAAGAGGCGCCCCACGCAGGGAAAGTACAATGTATGATCGCCAGTTACCGTGTGTTGGAGCTTAACAGGAGGTTGTTCCTTGCCATTAGCGACCGTGACAGGGAAATGACCGCGGTGTTACGAGGTGCAAACTTTGTGAAGAATGCTGCCACTACTTTTTTCCTCTTCCTACCTGGGATAAACTTTGCGGGTGTTGAAGGAAATGCGAGTAAAAAGGTGCTGGGTTTGGAGGTGGAGGGAAGAAAGAGGAAGGTGTGATATGGTGTTGTGGGGAAAATGTGCAGTGTTGAAGGAAGGAAAGTTATGTGTGCCAGTCGAAAAGAAGAAGTGGAAATGAAGTTAACAAAGTGGGGAAGAAAGTGTGGGTGAGAAAGAGAAAGAGAGAGTGAGAAGGAGAAAGAGAAATAAAGATAAAGGAGAAAAAGAGAAGCAGAGAAGATAAGTTCTGATTTGTGCCGAGTGAATTTGAAAATAATTAAGTTACGCAAAGGCTTTTAACAAACACACACACACACACACACACACACACACACACACACACACACACACACACACACACACACACACACACACACACCTATAGATTATCTCATAAATACACATACATACATCAAACTCAAACGTATTAGTCTTACACGCAGAGTATGAATTTAACCAACAAACTACACAGTGACATGCGAAGCGTACACTGCACAACACTGCACAACACAACACCACACCACACCACTCTTCATTACACAGTTGACAGGCACGTGAGTGTACTAATGCATATTTTTGTTTACTCTTGTTGTTCCTGTTGGTTTTGCTCTTTATGTTGTTGTTGTTCTGCTTCTCTCTATTCTACGTCACTCGCTTTTCTTATTCTGTTCTTGATCTTTTTTTTTCAACTACTGCTACTTCTACTACTACTGCTACTACTACTGCTACTACTGCTACTACTACTACTACTACTACTACTACTACCACTACTACTACTACTACTACTACTACTACTACTACTACTACTACTACTACTACTACTACTACTACTACGAAACAATGTGGAAATATTTTACCATCCTTAAGATTTCCCATTACCTACGTCTGGAAAGGACACACCACTTCACCACCACCACCACCACCACCACCACAACACACGCACTTAATAGACGCCCCTCGTAAAAAGTGTACTGCGTTTTGATGATAATTTTTTGCCCCCCCCTAAGGTATTTGGTGGAAAGGGAGCAGCGGCGCGGCGTGTGTACCATGATCGATGGCAAATTGAAGAGTGTAGGGTGTGGGGAGATAAAATACAGTGTTGGCAGGGAGTTAATTTTGATGGGAGCTGCGGGGCGGGCGTGGGTGGGTGAGTGCTGTTTATAATGTTAGTACTGTCAGGTCCGTATTCAAAAACGCTGTGCTCTTCCACCACGACCATTTCCCGAGCCCACAGAAATTATTAGCGGGGTTTTCAAGGGTGTTTCTCCACTTAATAATGTAGAATTCTTGTCAATCTGTACTTAGAATCATATAAACACAATAGAAGACTCGTGTCAATTTAGATAAAGGCTTTTGAGTTAGTGGAGGTGTGTTTGAGTGTTTAAGAATGAGCCTCAGTATCATGGGGAGGAGGAGAGGAGTGGTGGTGGTAGTGGTGGTGGTGGTGGTGGTGGTAGAGGTTACACACGCTATAGGTATGTGTGCTGTACTGGACTTTGAGAATATAGTGCCATATTTTGATACTGGTGTGGGATTATTGTTGTTGTTGTTATTATTGTTGTTGAATATTAGGTGTGTCCTTTTTTCATTTTGTAGATATTATTTATTTCCAGGTTGCAAAGTATATTTGTAATAGTAAAACATTAAGGAATGGTGGTGAGGGTTTCAGCTGAATGTAAGGAAAGTCAGATATTGGATAGAAAATTTTAAAAAAAGATAAAAAAAAACCCTGTTTTGTATATTTTGAGATGTTAATGATTTATCTATCTTTTAAATGTTCCTGGAATGCTTAATGGAGTATAGAAATTAGCAATGTGCAAAACTCAATGATAATTTTGAAGTTAAATGTATCATTAAGTTTTCAAAGGATGTCATATTCGAAATATGGAAAGCGGAGATATGCCTTGAATCTTATACTAAAGTATTGTTATTGTCAGTGTGTGAAGTGATAAATGCTGCTCTTAATGCTGAAAAACAGAACGTTGAATATTGTAATGGCTGGAAATTAATTCAGTATTCAGTGGAGACTGGAATTATGACGTGAATCTTAATGGAAAATGACTCGATACAGTGAAGGAAATTGTAGTGATTCAGTGAAGAAGAGTAATGGATGATATTGAAAACGAAATACATGACAGTTAAAGAAAGGAAATGTATTGCATGAAGAACGTACAAGAAAATAGACAAATAGATCTCAGTTATAAAGGACAAGGAAGAGAGATTGTAGTGATTCAGTGTAGAATAGTAATGTACGATAATAAAAACGAAATACATGACATTAAAAGGAAAAAAAATAAAAAGGTGCATGAGGAACGTACAGAAAAAAAAAAAGATGGATCTCGAGGGAAGTAAAAGGAAGATGAAATATAAAGGGAAAAAATAAGAACAATTGAATTAAAGTCCATGTAAAGAAACTATGAAAAAATACATTAAAAAGTTGAAAAAAATAATGAAATAAGAGTTCCAATGAAAAAGAGTGAAAAATGGAAAAATGTTGATGTAAAAAGCGACCAGAAAAATAGCAAGACATTCCGACTCCCAAAAGAGAGAAAGAAAAAAAACTGATAACCAAAATAGAATGAGAAAATGAAATTCCACAAAAAAGACCCTCAAAGTGAAGAAAAGGAAAAAAAGATGAGATAGAAGACCCGACATCAAAGAAGAAAAATTACTAGATAGATAAAATAAAAAAAAAGATGTAACGTAATTACAGAAAAGATATTAAACTTCGAAAAAAATACTAAGATAAAAATGAGAAAATGAAATACCACAAAAAAATCCCTCTAAGTAGGAAAACTTACTAGATTGACAAATAAATAAAAATTACGTAATTACAGAAAAGATATTAAAATTCCAAACATATACTAAGATAAGGAAAGAAAAGAAAGAGAAAACCATGATCAGTCACAATGAAAGAAAATAATGAAAGAAAAGAACCTTGATTATAACTGGAAAAAAATACAAAACTACAGGAAGAAGAAATCACATACTGTTAAACGAAACTGGAATGTCAAGAGAGGGGAAAAAAGGAAAAAGAAACAGCAGCGAAATTCCAGGAAAAGAAAGGCGAAAGAGTGAAAAGCGACTCTAAAAGGAAAGATAAAGAAAAATAGGATTAAATGAAAAGACGAAAAAGATAAGCGTCCAGAGAGAGAGAGAGAGAGAGAGAGAGAGAGAGAGAGAGAGAGAGAGAGAGAGAGAGAGAGAGAGAGAGAGAGTATTCATATAAAAAAGGAAAATAAATTGCATCTAAAGAAAATAAATGGAAAAGATGGTGAAGCAAGTTACGTATGACAAAAAAAAAATGAATTAGAAAAAATACAACATCAAATAAAGACGAAACTGAAAGGAAAATGACTCCAAAAATAAAAGATAAAAATATATACAAATTACTACGTTATATATTGATAAAAGAAAATACTGAAACAAGAGACTCGTTATGAAATCTCAGGGAAAGACAATGCCAAGATTAATAAGGAGAAATACTGAAAAATACAACGATCTGAAGAAAGTATGTGTATAAGGGAGAGAGAGAGAGAGAGAGAGAGAGAGAGAGAGAGAGAGAGAGAGAGAGAGAGAGAGAGAGAGAGAGATTTTCAAAGAAAGTGGCTTGTGCAAGGGAAAAAACTGACAGGAAAAAAAAAAAGGAGATCTTAGAAAAGGAACAAAAGATGACCTGGTAAGAAAAAAAAGAAAAAAACTAGAGGAAAGATAATGAAAAAAATGGAATAATGAAAAAAACAGAGATGAGAAAGTAAAGCAAAAAAAAAAGAGATGAGTGGGGAAGCGGGGGCAGAATTAAGCAAAAACTCCCTTTGAGGAGAGAAAAAAAAGATGAAAAAGTTAGACTGAAAAGAAGAAGAGAAGGAATAAAGATGATGAAATAAAAGTAGATGGTATAAGAAGAAGAACAAGAACAAGAACAAGAAGAACAAGAAGGAGGGGGAGGAGGAGGAGGAGGAGGAGGAGAACAAAAAGAAAAAGGAAAAACAAGAAGAACAGAGGGAGGAGAAAAAGAGGAAAAATTCAAAGGAAAGAGAGAAGAAAGGAAAAGAACAAAGAG
>CM035223.1:11606082-11609461 GCA_020233015.1 Callinectes sapidus | reverse complement strand
GAGAGAGAGAGAGAGAGAGAGAGAGCAACAACCAAAAAGTGAAAAACGTCAAATAAACAACAAAAAACAACAACAACAATCAAAAAAGAAAACGAAGAAGCAGAAATGAAATGAAATGAAAAACGTCATGTACGCAACAAACAACAACAACAAAAACAACAATAAAAAAAAAAAAAACGGGATAAAGAGAAACAGAAGCAGATAACCACACACGCTACAGAAAACGTAAGGAGTGAGTGAATGGGGGAGACTGAGCTAGACTTGACGGGGGCTTGGCGGTGTAAGGAGAGATAATGTGGCCTCGTTATTGGAAGGCAGTGATTGGCAGGAGGATTATTGGTGACCGGGAATTTCATAGAGGAAAGATTTGGTGGCAAGTTTATGAAGTGCGGGAGAATAAACACGGATACCAGAGAGAGAGAGAGAGAGAGAGAGAGAGAGAGAGAGAGAGAGAGAGAGAGAGAGAGAGAGAGAGAGAGAGAGAAAGGGAAAGAAATGGAAAAAAAGATCAGAATAAAAATGTTAAAGTTATAAAGAGTGAAAAACGTAGAAATTCTTGAAAAAAATATATATAAAAAAGGAAAGCGTGTGAGATAAAAAGGGAAAGAAAGAGATAAAAGAAAATAAAGAAACAGAAGAACACGAGAAGGACTGAAAAGATCAAACGAAAAAGGAACGAAACGAGAAAAAAAGAGTGAGGGTGAATAAAACCGAGAGAGAGAGAGAGAGAGAGAGAGAGAGAGAGAGAGAGAGAGAGAGAGAGAGAGAGAGAGAGAGAGAGAGAGAGAGAGAGAGAGAGAGGAAGCCCCGTATGATATGATGTGATAGTCTAATGTCGCTTAGTGTTGGCGTGTCGTGCAGATCAATATCAACTCAGAGCTTCTTTACCGGGGGAGTTCGTGTGTCAGTGAGGGAAGAGGCGAACACATGCATAGAGAAGGCTTGTGTTTGCTTCTTTTATTTCTATGTAAGAGTGGTAATGTGACAAGATGAATATTAGTATGACTTGTGGATATAATAATAATAATAATAATAATAATAATAATAATAATGATAATAATAATAATAATAATAATAATAATAATAATAATAGACGGTTTATTTGAATGCAGCTTACAATGGTTGGCTGAAAATCTACAGGTTAACATTCACACACCTTAAGTCTACCTGGTCGCATCTGACAACTCGATATATGAGAGTTCGTGTGTTAGTGAGGTGAGGGGCAGATCCATGCATAGAGAAGGCGTGTGTTTGCTTCTTTTATTTCTATGTAAGGGTGGAAGTGTGGTTATGATCAGTGTTATTATGAGGGAGGTATTGAATGTATGAGAGTTCATGTGTTAGTGAGGTGAGGGGCAGATCCATGCATAGAGAAGGCTTATTTGTGTTTGCTTCTTTTATTTCTATGTAAGAGGGGAAATGTGGCTAAGATCAGTATTAGTATGAGTTGTGTATGAGAGTTCGTGTGTTGAGGTGAACACATGCATAGAGAAGACTTGTGTTTGCTACTTTTATTTCCATGTAAGAGTGGAAGTGTGGTTATGATCAGTGTTAGTATGTGTGAGGTTGTGAATGTATGAGTTTCTGTTGAAGATGAAGAAATTGTTAATAATAGAAATTGAGAAGTTTGAGTTTCTCTGAAATAGTTTTTTTTTCAGAATTGCATGAGTGTAATGAAGAATATTATAATCTAAGGGTAATGGATTTTTTTTAACTCTTTTGCCTCTTTGAAAGAAACTGGTTTGAGACTTCGCAAAATTAGAGATAATACTTGTATCTCGTTTTCTTAATTTTTCTTATAAGAGATGAAACCTAGGAATGTCCACTTCGATGCCAGTTCCCGAGCAGGTTGGAGTTTACGAAAACACAAATGCTTTAACACCTTTAGGGGACTGTCAAATTAGTGGCTTCCCTTCTCTTCCTTAATAGAAATGCATATGAATGATCGTGCTTTAGTGATGTATAGGGAATGATGGTGCTTGAAACTACTCATTACCTTATTATTGACGATTTATTTATTTATTTATTTATTTTTTTTTTTATTTATTCATTTGAGTTTACCTCTTTTTTTTATTCCTTGAGTTACGACAATCTCTAATTTGTGTCCTCAATTTCTCACCGTGTCCGTAATCTCTGTCTTCTTTTGTTCATTGTTATCTTGTCTTCTCTATTGCTGACTATCTAATGTTTTTGTGAGTTTTTTTTTCTCTTTTTTATTCCTTGAGTTACGACAGTGTCTCTCTAATTCGTGTCTTCCATTTGTCACCGTGTCCGTAATCTCTGTCTTGTTAGATGCACGAGTGTCATAATCAAGTTTTCGTGTTTGTCTTTCTTCCGACACCAGCTTTTTTTCCTTTCTGATCTAGAGAGTTGTTAATTGGATTCCAAATTGTCTCTTGGATGTGTACTCTGATTTCTCTCTCTCTCTCTCTCTCTCTCTCTCTCTCTCTCTCTCTCTCTCTCTCTCTCTCTCTCTCTCTCTCTCTCTCTCTCTCTTGTGGCCTATACAGGGTGAAATGTTCCGATGTCTCGTTATAATTACTTTAAACATTTTCTAATAAAAGATTGTTGTTTTTAAGGGTGTTTTCTGGGTGTAATGTTAACAGAAAAGTGTTGAATAAATCTAGACCATGAATAAGAAATTTAACTGATAATTCGTCTAGTAATCTGTGTTTTTAGCCCATTCAGTAGTGGGACACGTTTTTACCACGAGTTTGAGAATGGTAGACGATTTGATTAACATTAGGAAAGGTCTGTGGGAGTCAAAAGATTAATAGTCAAAGTCCGGACTGTTTTAATCCTCTCATAAGTTACTAAAGTTGTGAAAAATCGACAAATAATAAGGAGAATAAATATAAAGTCCATCCTAGTACTGTAGGGATTAATAATTAGTCATTAAGGAACATTAAAGTCAGCCATTAAAGTCAGTGTTATTTTTTCAAGGGATACGAAGAAAAACTTATCATTAATAGTGGAAGAGAATAATAGCTATTAATTTATATGGCTGTAAATACAATCCTTATTGAGACAACAGCTACGAAATACAAGGTTTAATGCAAGTGCAGAGCAAATTAGCTACTAAATAATGCATAATTGAGTGAACCAGTAATGAGTTTTTAGAAGAAAGTAGGGAAGTAAATGGAGGAACACGGAGCAGTAAACACAACATTTATAAAGGTAAATACTGGTACAGGTGAAAGAAAGACGCAGGGAGTTAGTGAAGAGGTGAATAATGAAAGTAATGCACGAAAGCTGGGCCAGGAAGGGCAGTGGAGTAGTAGGTTGGTGAGGGAGGGTTGTGAATGGAAGCCAAATAGATGAACGAATGGCACAGGAACATTAATTAGGGAGTTAATGTAGATTTGTGTGTTTAGCGCTC
>CM035223.1:11596082-11601082 GCA_020233015.1 Callinectes sapidus | reverse complement strand
CATGGCAAATGTTTCGGTAATGACGGTGAATTTGTACAAGTTCTGCCTTTAATCGAATTTGGGATTGGGCCATTATCATCTCTCGTCTAATTAACCTACGCATTTCGTGAAGCCACCAGGTAACTAATACTCGTACTGATCACACCTGCATACCTACCTACCTGCCTGCCTCGTACCCTTTGTAACCAACCCTACCCGTTTCCTAATCATTAACCTAAACTTCTCTTCACTCTTGTCTTCTCTTTATTTTTTTCGTTTCATTTCTTTCGTATAAGTTTGGACGATGTGTGTGTGTGTGTGTGTGTGTGTGTGTGTGTGTGTGTGTGTGTGTGTGTGTGTGTGTGTTGCTTTGTCTTGAGAGATTGCTTGCCTTGTATAGAGAAATGGAATAGTCTTTCTTTTGTAATCAGTTTGAACTCTCTTTTCTCTTGCTTTTATCTTGTGTCCTAATATGTTGTTTTTATAACCATCTCCTTATCCATAATCTTTCTTTATCTTTCTTTATCATTATTTAATCTTATTTTTTATTGTCTTCCTTTTGGTGATTCTAGATTTCTTTTTTTATTTATTTTCTCTACGGAAATTTATTGGCTTGTCTGTGATTCTAGATTTCTTTTTTTATTTATTTTCTCTACGGAAATTTATTGGCTTGTCTGAAAGCCCACCCATTTGGGAACCGTTACCATGAGTGGATGCCCAATTCTTCCTCGGACTGTGGCCAGGATTCGAACCCATGCACTTGTTGATCTATCTATTAATATTTTGGTTTGGTTTAAGTTGAAGAGAGTAGCAAGTGTGATGTTTGGTTCTTGTTACGTACCACACCCACGGATTCTTAGTATTTTGGTTATGCACAATTAAGTAGCGTTGAAGAAAGAAAGAAATACTATGAGTGCAGTAATAGTGACGTGATCTCTCGCTGCGGTGTTTCAGTGAGGGAGTTACTTGGTGTAGTGGATGTATTGTGAACACTGTTAATCCCCAACACTGTGTCTTCACCGTACGCTAATGTCAGAGCGAGGTTTAATATAAGTATGGAAAAGTAACTATTGGTTGTCAATGATTTGCGAACGAAAGATGTGCATGGAACAGACTCAGCAATCATATTATTAGTGGTCAGACAATAGGAAATTTTTAAAAAGATTGGACAAGTTTATGAATGAGGATGATAAGTGGAATTAGGCAGCAGTGTTCACATAGATACTACCACGAATAGGTCTAACGGCCTCTTGCAGCTTTCCTCGTTTTCTTATGTCCTCACGTACATTTCCAGAAACATGTAACTTTCTGTAAAGAGAAGAATGAGTGAGTGAGTGGATCTTTCGGCCTTCAGAGAGCTCGTGGTTACATTGGACCTTCCTGTTTTATTCCTCTCCATGTATCCTTCGCCTTCCCTCTAATCTCCCTTTACCTTCCTTTGTCACCCTTCTCTTCGTTGTCTTTCCCACTGCCTATTTTATTTATTCTTTGCCTCCCTTTGTAACTCTAACCTGCCGATAATATATGCCTCTCTTTCTTTTCTTTGTTCTCCTTTACTCGTTTCCACAGTCTGCAGTATTTATTCTTCTCTACTTTTTTGGCTTTTTCTTGTTTAAATTGTCTTTCCCACTGCCTATTTTATTTATTCTTTGCCTCCCTTTGTAACACTAACCTGCCAATAATATATGCCTCTCTTTCTTTTCTTTGTTCTCCTTTACTCTTTTCCACAGTCTGCAGTATTTATTCTTCCCTACTCTTTTTGGCTTTTTTCTTGTTTAAATTGTAATTCCTTAATACAATTTCACTTTGTCTCCTTTTTAAGCTTCATAGTGTATCATCTTTATTTTCCATCGTTTCCCCCCGTCTTCTCTGCAAGGTTCACTCTTAATCTTCCGTGTTTCCTCTTTTGTATGTCTGTATTTTATTGTTTTTTCCCCTCTTTGATTTCCTCTTGCTTTTTTTCTTTTCATACCCTTCCTCCCTTGTTTCCTCTTCTCTCCCCCCTTGTTTATCTTTCAACCCTCCTGCACTGTCCTCTTTTCCATGCCTTATCTCTCCTTATCCTTGTAACTCGTGTGTTTGCCTTCCAGTCTGCTCTTTAATTTTCCCCTGTTCCCTCTACCTCCTTATTTATCATTGTTTTCTGTCTATCTTCTCTTATCGTCTCCTATTTACCCAGTAGTTTTATTTTAATTTCCCCTGCTTTGAATTTCCATAACATGTTTCTCTTGTTTTCCCCTTGTTTTCTCTTAGTGTGTGTCTTGTCCTGTTTCCCTCCCCTCTGTTGAGCCTTGTCGTCTATGTACCTCTCGCCCCCTTTTTTCACATTCCTGTCCCTGTTTTCCCTTGCCATTTGCTTTGTTTTCCTTGTTACCCTCGTGTTATTTTCCCCTCGTCCTTCCCTTGTCTCTTAAACCCTTCTATCTTCCCCCTTTTAACATTGCTGTCTTTGTTTCCTCCTCCTTATCCCTATCTTGTATCATTTCTTTCCCTTGTTCCCTATGTTTATTTTGTCTTACTTTCTTTTTCCTTTTTCCTGTACCACTGATGGTCTCTCCTTTCGTCTTTGTGCTCCTTGTAAATCACTTTCCCTTGTCTATCACTGTAACATTCCCTTTCTTCCCCCCCCCCCTTTTTTTTTTTTTTTTTTTTTTTGGTCTGTATTCTCTCTTGTTTTAGTCTCCCTACGTGTTTTTTGAAGGTATTCTCGTCTTTCCACGTCTTTCCTCGTCTCTATTGCAAGGTTTCGTTCCTCACCCTTCGTCTTTCCTGGCATGCTTTGTGACTCTTTTTTCGTCTCCCCCTCTCCTCTTTCTTGTCTTCCGTGTAACTCTGGTATCCCTGCCGAGCTGGTCTAACTCTCCATTATTTCTCCATATTGAAGAGAAACAAAAGGATTCAGAATTGTTGAGAGAAATTATACAGTGTAACGTTTCCTGCCTCTTCTAATTCCACGTTGTTATTATATGTGTAGGAGAGATACACAGACAGAAAAACTCAGGAAGTGTTCTTTGATGTTGTTCTGTTCTTGTCTAATGCTTGTTTTCTTTTACTTTTGTTTTTTTCATTTTCATGGAAGTGGAATAGAAGAATGTAGCTTTGTTATATCTTATTATTCCCATTTAGTCTCATAATAATTTGATTTTTAACTACTGCTACTACTACTACTACTACTACTACTACTACTACTACTACTACTACTACTACTACTACTACTACTACTACCACCACCACCACCACCACGTACTGAACATAATAAATTCAGCATTGTTATCTGCCATTATGTTAAGAATTTAGCTCATTTCTTCTCACCACGCTTCACTTCTCGACCACTCACGCTTACGATTATCAGGAAGAGGGACGAGTGTCTTAAAAGAACTAATGTTGTTGGGAATGAAATTAGTCTGTCTGTCTGTGTGTCTGTCTGTGTGTGTGTGTGTCTGTGTGTCTTTCTTCATTATATTCCCACTGATTAATGTTTTTTTTTCTTCTTCTTTTCTTTCTATCATTGGTTATGTTGTCTTCATTATGCTGTCATTAATTAATCTTTTGTGTTCTATTTCTTCTTATTACTGATTGTGTGTGTGTGTGTGTGTGTGTGTGTGTGTGTGTGTGTTTGTGTGTGTCAGTTTAATTTTACCTTATGGTTTTGCTTTCTTTCTTTCTTTTCTTTCTTTCTTTCTTTCTTTCTTTCTTTCTTTCTTTTTTTTTTTTTTGCATTTGTTTTTGTTGCAGATACAAGTGTGTGCATTTTTCACTGCAGCTTTCTTTCATCTCTAATTTGGTGACACACACACACGGAAAAAGATGAAAACTATTTGTACTGTCACCTCCACTTGCAATGATGTTGTTCGCGTACTTTCTCTCAAATTGTTACATATAGTCAACAAAACAAGGAAAGCTGAAGGAGGAGCAATAATAACAACAACACTCCTATATCAGTTTTGTGTATTATTCTGTATATAAACTAAATGATTGCGTGCTCTTCATAAAATGGCTTCTTCTAATCATAAACTGCACAACACACATCTCCATTTCATTCCTCACATAACACCTCACTAAACGTCAAATTGTGACATGCAACAAACACCTCACAATGACGTACAAAGCCTTATGATAAAGACGTGCCTTCATTCATTGCCTTGTATTTAGTCATGCATCGTTTTATTCCCACCTAAATATGGTTCACTCTATCATGACGAACGCAGATACATGTACATTAATGATAAAATATGTATGTATTTTCATATTTAATAACCATGATAGTTGTGTATTCATCTCTAACTACTATACTGACATAAAACATCATTAATACACACTTAATACATAATTCTTGAACGCAAACACCTTTCTAATTAACCTTTAGTACTGGGACGTATTTTTGTATTTATTCTGCTTTTTATTTGTCGATTTTATACAGCTTCATAAACTCAAAGTGGGGATTAAAATAGTACAGACTGTGGCCATTAATCTTTAGACCTCCATAGACCCTTCGTAATGTCAATAAAGTCGTCTAATCACACCCCAAACCCAAAACTCGTGGTAAAAAATGTATCTCAGTAATGAAGGGATAAATACATAATTTCTTAGCACAAGCAACTTTTTTATTACGAGTAACGGAACATAAAACACCGTTCATACACAATAGACACGTCACACAGTACGTACCTCCCACACTCCCTTGCCTCAGAGAACACACCTTAAAGACCTCAGTGCAACATACAGCAGTGTCTCTCTCTCTCTACATCTTCATACAATATACATCCCCCCCCACACTCACCTCCCTCACAAACAGGTCTCGCCCACCTCACGCACGACAGGGTACAGCACATCACTCACCCTCCGCCGTCCTCAGAGCAGCATCGAGACAAAGGAAGCTTCACAGAATCGCCTAAAAGCAGGGCGCCGTGTTTTCGCCGAGCTGCCTCCCACTGTTTCGCGAACGCCGCTTCAGATGCTTCGTATAGCGCGCCGCTCACCACTCCCGATAAAAGAGAGAGAGAGAGAGAGAGAGAGAGAGA
>CM035223.1:11578547-11592611 GCA_020233015.1 Callinectes sapidus | reverse complement strand
TCTCTCTCTCTCTCTCTCTCTCTCTCTCTCTCTCTCTCTCTCTCTCTCTCTCTCTCTCTCTCTCTCTCTCTCTCTCTCTCTCTCTCTCTCTGTCTGTCTCTCCTCTACAGAGACAGAGGAAGGGAAAGAATGATGATAATATCCAATGATGATAAAGAAAAATGCTTCCACAATCTTTAAACCAAACAAAGAGCTTCCTAAACCATTAAACTGTCTTCACTATTAATAACAAGGAAAATAAGTGCTGTACTAAACCTTTAATTAAAATAACGATATTCCTAAACCATTAAACTGTCTTCACTAATATTAATAAGAAAAAAAAACTCTACAAAACCTTCAAGCCAAATAAAAATCACCCTAAAAATCAATCGGTCTACGTTAATAATGGTAAAAAAAAAAGAAAAAAAATCAGGACCTTTAAATAGACATTGTTTCAACCAGTGGACGTACATAGATAGCCTCGTTAAAGATTCCAGCCACTTTATCTTCAACTTTGTCCCATCGATAACTTTCGTAATTTCGTTAATAAAAGATGTCCAACCTTTTAAACTGACTTTTTATATGGGAAACTTACACGAGTAGGCCCTGTTATAGATTCTCTCTCTCTCTCTCTCTCTCTCTCTCTCTCTCTCTCTCTCTCTCTCTCTCTCTCTCTCTCTCTCTCTCTCTAAGAAAACACTGTCCACTCTTCCTAACTTAACGAGACTGACTAATTAACTCTTTATGACAATTTATGACTCCATTTTTAACTTGCAATTGAGTGAAATGTAAAACGTGAAGCAGTTCTTAATGTATTCCAAGAGGGAAGCCACACAGAGGTTCATAAGGTAATGTTGTATTGAATGGGACTCGTTATAAAGAAGAGAGAGAGAGAGAGAGAGAGAGAGAGAGAGAGAGAGAGAGAGAGAGAGAGAGAGAGAGAGAGAGAGAGAGAGAGAGAGAGAGAGAGACAGACAAGTGAGACAAATAGACAGACAGACAGACAGATGAACAGAGACGAAGAAATAAAACACAGACAGACAGACTCACAGATACAGACACACAGACAAATACACTAACTTCTTCTTTATAGATATTAACTACGTGTGTGTGTGTGTGTGTGTGTGTGTGTGTGTGTGTATGTGTGTGTGTGTGTGTGTTCTCTCCATAAGGTCGTGATTGCAAATTAAACATTCTTTCTTATTTTTCATTTATATTTTTCTATTTCTTTTTTTTTTTCCGTCTTCAAGATTCCCCTTCTCTTGTTTGATGAAAATAATGAGATTTGCTTTATTTTATTTTATTTTTTTGTTCTTTTCTTTGTTCTCGTGTTCTTTCTTTATTTTTTGGTGTGAGTTTTCCTTCCTTTATTTTACGTCTTGGTCTTCTTCTTACACTTCCTTTTTTTTTATTTATTTATTTTTTTGCGTGTTTCTTCGTGGTATCTTCATATTTTTTATCTTCACTTTCCCACAGTCTTTGTCTTCATTTTATATCAAAGTGTTGTGTTTTTTTTATGGTTTTAGTTTATACTTTTTGCTTTGGTTCAATCGTGATTTCTTCATTATTTTTTTACATCACTTTATCAAATGTTTCTTTGTTTTTTTTTTACCTCTATTAATTTCAGTTTCTTTGTGATGTCTTGATTTTTCCTCTTTAATTCTGCGTCAACTCATCTATTTTTATCTTTCTCAGTTCTAGTGTTGATTTTCTTGTGATAATCCTCCTCCTCCTCCTCCTCCTCCTCCTCCTCCTCCTCCTCCTCCTCCTCCTCCTCCTCCTCTCTTCCATGTTCTCCTTGTCATACGCTTCCTTTCTTCTTCATTCTTCTCTGCATTATAAACATTTTTCTGTCTCTTATTGTTGTAAATTCTGGACTCTCGGCTCATTAAGTTCATTTTGACAATACTCGCTCCGTCACGTGTGTGTGTGTGTGTGTGTGTGTGTGTGTGTGTGTGTGTGTGTGTGTGTGTGTGTGTGTGTGTGTGTGTGTGTGTGTGTGTGTGTGTGTGAGAGTAATGAATGGAAGGACAGATAGACAGTAATTGACAGCCAGACAGTGAGAAATGTGAGATGACTGTTGTGTTTGTGTGTATTTGTCTGGAAGATGAGCTGGGAGGTTAGGTAGATAGATACGGGAGGGAAAGTGTGTGTGTGTATGTGTGTGTGTGTGTGTGTGTGTGTGTGTGTGTGTGTGTGTGTGTGATATAGTGCTGGTGGGGGTGCCAGTAATAGTGGTATTATTATTATTATAAATGGTAGTATCTAGATATTATTATTATTATTATTATTATTATTATTATTATTATTATTATTATTATTATTATTATTATTATTATCATTATTATTACTACTAGTGGTGGTGGTGAAGGTGGCAGTTGTAGAAGTAGTAGCAGCAGTAGTAGTAGTAGTAAGAAGTCTTTGTAAAAATATGGTTTACGTAGTGTGTGTGTGTGTGTGCGTGTGTGTGATTCTCTCTCTCTCTCTCTCTCTCTCTCTCTCTCTCTCTCTCTCTCTCTCTCTCTCTCTCTCTCTCTCTCTCTCTCTCTCTCTCTCTCAGTCTCAGTCTCTCTCCATATTTCCAGTTCACTGCTTTGCTTCCTCGTTCGCCTTTCACCAATCTCTAGTTTCTTGTCCCTTTTTCCCTTCACTTTGCAGTTCCGTCCGTCCATCCAATCCCTGCTTCCTCTTTCCTCTCCCTGTGTGTCGCAATAACCTTACTTCTCCAGTGGCCCCAAAACTGCAAATCAAACATCTTCTTTCTCTATCTCTTTCCTTTCCTCTCTTTGCTTCCCCTCCTTTTACCTTTCCTGCACTTCCCTCCAACCCTTCTCGTTTCCTCATCTAAGTACCTCCGTCCATCGTCGCTGTTATACTCAATCTACCGTGGTGGTCTTTCGTTGGTTCATTGAGAGGAAGGATGGTAAGGTATAAAGGTGAGGGTACTGAGTGTATTGCCTGGATGCATGCTCTGTTTGGTGTGTAAAGGGGATTTTCTTGTGTGTGTGTGTGTGTGTGTGTGTGTGTGTGTGTGTGTGTGTGTGTGGAGAATGATTGTCTTTGTTTTTTTTTCTTCTATCATTACTGTTGCTACCTACTACCACCACCACCACCACCAACATCACCACCACCATTTAACTATCCCAGAGATTACTCCAAAAAACATTCCTAAAAGCTTGACTATCTTGCATTAATCCGTCGTTAATAATTACTAGTCACGAAAATACCTTTGAAAATTATGTTAGATTTTGGCCTAGAAATTCATGTAAGAAAGCTACACACTTCAAAATCCGTGTTAATACATACCCTGAGTTATTTCTCAATTATTTTATTCAAGGTTATTGACTTCCACTCGTCCTTGTCTGCCGTTACACCTTCAGGGAATCACATAACACCTCCATCCACACCACCACTTCCTCCCGAGACTCAATTATAAGAGAACCCGCCTTTGCTGAGCCACTGAGTCAATAACAGAGCGACCAGCATCGATAGTGAGGAGATGAAGGTATATTATTAACCACCACCGGACCCTCCTCTGCTTCTTCCTTGCCTTGTCTCCTGCCAGTTAATGATTTCCGTGTCTTTAGGTGATGAAATTGATGGAGATGAAGGGGGGTTATTAAGAGCAGCTAACAACATCAGGGTAGCTTGCTTTCCCTGAGCTGGGATCGTATTCTGCAAGTTAATGATATACGTGTGTTCAGGTGATGGAATTGTGTGCTTGTGGCGTGGTTGAGATGTGTTACTGGGTGGTGGTGAGGTGTTTTGTGAAGGCTGTGTTGTGTTGTGTTGTGTTGCTGGGTGTTGTTGAGTTTTATGTGAAGGTTGTGGGGTGATGTTTTAGGGTGACTTTGCTTGTCTGATGGAAGTTTGGTGTAGTGGTTCATGGTTACTGCTGCTACTACTGATATTGGTTCATCTTTTTTTTTTTTTTTTTTTTTTTTAGCTTTTTCTGTTTATTTTATATTCTTTCCTTTGGTGTTATTTTTTCTTTCTTCCCTCTTTTCCTTCCTTCATGCTCCTCCTCCTCCTCTTCCTCCTACAAAAAAAAAACAAGAAAAGCAGTTACTACTACTACTACTGCTACTACTACTACTACTACTACTACTACTACTACTACTACTACTACTACTACTACTACTACTACTACTACTACTACCACCACCACCACCACCACCACCACCAGCGGTACACTTCAGCAAACGAGTGAGGGCAGCAGCTTCAGGTACCATTGATCTTGGCCTCTGCTTCCTGGGTCCGCTGGCCGCCCCGGGACCCGCTCGTTAGGGGGGAAATCTACCTAACTTCTTGCCTCCAACTCTACTGACGGTCCTGGTGACTCTTGCGCCTCGCCTTGCTGCTCGGGGGGTCCTGCTTCGCCTCAACTATTTCAAAAGGTGTTGTTTACATGTCCTCTTCCCTGCCTTTAAACCTGAAAATAGAGTGCTCGCGGCTTTCAAATTTTCGTCCTTCCCCTAACCACAACTAATAAAAACCTAACCTAACCTAACTCAAAATGATCAGATATTTTCTCCCCCTTTTTAGCTAAGGTTAATTTACATGTCCTCTTCTTTTCCTTTAAACCTGAAAATAGAGTGCTCCTGGCTTTCAGATTTTCTTCCCCTCCCCAAACCACGACTTAAAACTACTCCCCTCCAAACTCAAAATGATCAGATATTTCTCCCCCTTTTTAGTTAAGTTTATTTTCTATATCTTCTTCTCTTCCCTAAACCTCAAAATAGAGTCTTTCAAATGTTCTTCCTTCCCCAAACCACGACTTTAAACTACTCCCCCAAATTCAAAATGTACAGATATTTTCTCCCCCTCTTTAGCAAAGTTTATTTTCCTTCCTCCCACTCCCCCATCACTACTCCACTACTCACCAATCTACCGGTAACCTTTTCCCTTTAACTCCTCAATTCTTTCAAAAATTCCTATCCATCCATCACATTTTCTCTTTATGGTTAAGATGCTCGTATTCTCAAACACTTCTGCACTTCACTCCCACTATTCCACAAGGCTTTATTTACATGTACACAAGTTTTCTAAGGTTTTTTTTTAAGGTTGTAGAGAACGTGTGGCAAGATTTCTGCATTATTAACTGGAAAAGCACTCTTGAAAATTCTGTTAATCTTGTCTGTGGCCTTGAAAAATTGCCGTGGTGAGAGAGCAAAGAGTTTCTGAATACCACACAGTTATTTACACGTATACGAGTTTTCTAAGGTGTCTTTACGGTTCTAGAGGAAGAGTGACAAGGTTTCCCATCTTATATATAAAAGAATAACATCTAAAACTAAAAGACTACTGCATGCATCTCAGAATAACACACACACATCCCCATAAACCAAGAATAACAAGTGAATCCAGACCACTTGACAAGACTTATAATGGTGAAATATGCCCAAAGATGTAATATTCTCGCTCGTATATCCAGTGAACCTAAAAATGTTATGATGTAAGCGAGGAATGTGTCGGGGCGGTGCGGTGGAAGAACGGAGAATAGCTAAGAGGGGAAGGAGAGGAGGGGAGAAGTGGGAAGGGAGGAGGGTAGGGAGGGGAGAGAGGGAGGGGTGTCTGTAATAAAAAGTAGCCTCACACGCATGCAGAAGTGAGGGATGGTGGCGCCAATACCTCATGATCTGCAATGCTTCAAGTGTGGCGTGGAGTGATTGCAGCGCCGGTGGGGAGGAACAAAATAGGAGAAAGAGGGAAAAGAAATGTGACGGGGTATTTTTATTTCTATTATTTTCCTGGATGTTTTTTAAGTGCAGTGGAATTCATGTCATTGTGTTTTGCGTTTATTGATGCATTCCGTGATAGTGACTGGTGGTGGTGGTGGTGGTAGTGGTGGTGATATAAGTGTGTAGCAGTTCCTGAAGTTGTAGTCATTATAGTTAAAATGATGTGTAGTGATTGTGTGTGTGTGTGCGTGTGTGTGTGTGTGTGTGTGTGTGTGTGTGTGTGTGTGTGTGTGTGTGTGTGTCTGGTACATTGTGATATGATTTAATTTGAGGTGACGTGGCATAGCGTGTACTATGGTGATGTGGTTTCAAGAGGAGTGGTGTGGTGTTGCGTGGTGGTGTGATGCAGTTATTACATATGGCACCGTGTGATATCCATTGTGGTGTGGCGAGTGGTAGTAGCTGCTGCGTGGTGGTGCGTGGTGTGTTGCCGCCACCCACCACTATGGCAATAAAATTTCAACACTCTTCATTTCTGTATAAACCTTTCTGTCCCTTTCGCATTTTTTGATATGTTAGAGGGGGGTAGCTGGCCCAGGACATCAAAAAACCATGAAAATAAAAAGACCACTAATTTGCCAGTCCCCTTAAAGTTAAAAAAGTTAGCCAAAAGATAGGGACAAATATCTTTAATTAAACCTCCCTCTTAAATATAATCAAGTCATGGGAATTTGGAAGTGTAGAAGCAGGTAGGGAGTCTCTGAGTAAGATAATCACCTCACTCCCTCTTGGTGGCTGAAAAATGAAGACTCGGAAAATAAACGACCTTTTTGTATGCATAGATTATAAATTATAGTAAAGACGAAGGTTCCTCCACACCCACACACGAACTCACCCACCACCACCACCACCACCACCACCACCACCACCACCATCACCGTCATAGTAAATATTAATGAAGCTTTATTTTACATGGGAATCAGCACGATGAGTGTGTATTAATGTTGGTATATATTATTAGTGGGTCTCGTATCGAAAAGAGAAAAGGGGCCAGAATAATGTCATTCCCTTTGATGTGAGTATTATGAAATTAAACATTCTGCGTTTCTGTCGCATTTCTCTCGTGGAATATTCTGGCTCGTGAAGACTGGCAAGGTTATGTAATATTTTGTAGGGCGTTTTTATTACTGGTGGAGTTTAATTGTCGAAAGTAAGAAGGTAGGAAAAATAGTGTTCCCTCTTGATATATATGTTATAAAATCGTTGTTCTTTTTTGACGTTTAAAATTCTCACGTAAAGACGGATAAGAGTTGGTAAAGGGAAGTTATTAATTCATTGAGAAGAAAAAAATGAAATCTATCCCGTGTGATTTAAACAAGATAAATTTGTGTTGTTGGGTTTTTCGACGGTGAATATTGACAAAGACAGAAAGAGAAAAAAAAGTACACTGGTTTTATCGAAGGACAGATAGGAGGAAAATTACATTGTTTTATCGAAAGAGAGAGAGAAAAAAAGTTATATTTTATCGAAAGAAGTTATATGTTGCAGTTGTTGAAAGGTGAAAAGTGACGATTACCTTATTCATCTTGATATACGTATATTTTACTTCTTTATTTTATTTATTTATTTATTTATTTATTTCTACTGTGTGTAAGTATATTGTAACAAAAAGAAGATAAATAAAGGTAGCAGATTAGTAGCAAGTTTGGGAATGAAATGAAGGGAAAAAAATATATTGTTATAGTTCTCTGTGACATACCACCATTCATAAATATATGATAATGTGACAAAGAAAAAAATAGAAAAAAAAGCATGAACGGTAGCTTTTTTTAGGAATAACTAGATTAATAAGGGACATTAATATAACTCCCTTTGATGTACCGTGGATTATATTACACAAAAACGTACATTGTGCTTTTTGTGGCATTAGGACTAGAGGCCACTCCACGTGTCATATGAAATTACTCTTTACTTTTCCTCAGTTTACCGTGACACAACAAACCATCATAGCAACAAACACGGCAAGGCAATATTACCATTACAACGACAACATCATGATAACACGTACTCAAATAAAGGACAGTCACGTTTAAGCCCTTCAGTACTGGGACGCATTTTCATGTTTATTCTGCTTATTATTTGTCCTTTTTATATAGCTTTAGAAATCCATGTGGGGGATTAAAATAGTACAGACTCTCACCATTGAATTCCTAACCTCCATACACTTTTTCTAACGTGAATAAAAGCGTCTAATTGCACCCAAAACTCGTGGTAAAAAAGTGTCTCAGTTAAGAGTTAGGGGGAAGATTAAATGATGTTCAAGCTAAGAGGAGAGAGTGCAGACTATTATTTTTCTTTTTTTATTTCGTAAGAGGCGAAAACTGACCAAGAGCAACAAAATTATTGAAGAAAAAAAAAACACTGATAGAATTAGCCAAAAGAATCAGATTAATGTCTTGAAACCTCTCTCTTAAAACAATTCAGATCAAAGAAAGATGGGAATACAGAAGCAAGCAGAGAGTTCCGGAGTTTACCAGAGAAAAATGAGAATGATTGAGAGTACTGATTAACTCTTACTTTAGGGAGATAAAAACAGAATAAAGGGGAAGAAAAAGAAAAAGAAACTCTTATGCACCGAGGCCAAGGGAGGAAGAGAGAGCAATGCAGCAAGGAAGATCAGAACAGTTAGCATGAATATGAATAATTTCGTAGCATTTTCATAATACATAAAGTACACAGGGAGGTGCCACAAAATTAGTCTGAAATATAGCAAGGGTAGCATAGCATGTCTTAATGTGTACGCCAGTGTCCTCGTGTTCTGTGGAGCGCAAGGTGGAGGTGGACACACGCGCTAAGTGGATTACCTGGTGGTGGTGGTGGTGGTGGTAGTGGTGGTGGTGGACGCTAATGGATCACGTGATGGATCGAATTCCACCCTTCACTTGTTGTAGCCATTCCGCCGCGTGACTGCATTGTATGAGGGATTAATGGCCCGTGTGCATGTGAACAGACTGAATTATTATTGTTATTATTTTATTTATTCTTTTATTTTTTGTTATCTTATTTATTTATTTTTTTATTTATGTATTTATTTATTTATTTATTTATTTTATTTATTTATTTTATTTTATTTTATTTTTTTTTTTGTGTGTGTGTGTGGTAGAGTGAAGTATGTTGGGAGAAGCTAGGTTGTGTGTGTCAGGTAGCGTGAGGTGAAATTAGATTAGGTTAGGTTAAAATAATAAAGTGAAGATTGGACTACATTAAGTTAGTGTAGGTTAATAGGTTAGGTTAGGTTTAGTTCAGCTTGACCAGGTTAGGTTTGTTTTAATCTGGTTTTAAGTTGGCTTAGATGAATTGTTTGTCTCTGTTCAGTTACGTAGATTATTTTCGTTATATTTGATCAAATGTATATAAAACACACGAAAAAGACTAATTCGGAAAATAACAACACACACAACAAATACGAACAGAAGCTAAGACGCCATAATAAAGTGTCGAGGTGTAGCATTCTGTAGCCCATTGACCAGACCTTTACGGCCAAAAGAATATAGAAATCACAAACAAGTGTTCCAGATTATACTAACACCCGGTAATAATAAACAGAAGCTAAGGCATTAGAGTGTATTCCTCAGTATTCTTTTGTATTAATATTCATTAGCCCTGGATGAAATTAACATAGAAATCACAAACAAGTGTTCCAGATTATACTAACACCCGGTAAAGATAAACAGAAGCTAAGGCAGTAAAGTAGAGTGTATTCATCAGTATTCCTTAGTATTAGTATTCCTTAGCCCTGGACAAAATTAACATAAAAATCACAAACAAGTGTTCCAGATTAGACTAACACCTGGTAAAGATAAACAAAAGATAAGGCAGTATATTAAAGCGTATTTATTCTTCAGTATTCTGTAATCCTGGACATAATTAATATAGAAACCACAAACAAGCCTCTCGAATTCTACCAACACCCGGAAAAAACAAAAGCTAAGGCAGCGTAGCAAAGTGGCAAACCGTAGCGTAATGTAGCAAGGCAAGGCGTGTACTGCAGTAAAGTGTGAGAGGAGGCTGCTGCGGCGGCATCCTGTAGCAGGGTGTGGTGTAGTGTAGCAGTGAACACGACCACACGCTCGCCGAGTTGAGGAGGCATGAGTCCCCGGGGAGCAGTCACTCAGCCGCTGTAACCTTCCCCACGTGAGGCGCTGCGGCAGTTTTATCGGCCGCGAGTTCATACGAGGCTCCGAGGTGAGGTTTGCACGGTGAAGGAGGACGAGGGGCGCTCAGATGCGTTAGAGAGTGGCAAATGTGGAATATAAGCAGCAAAGGAGGAGATCAAGAGAGTGCAATGGAGAGGAGAGGAAACAAAGGGAGAAAAGATGCTGGTGTGTGGTTGAGGAAGGCAGGGAGGAAGATGAGGGTAGAGATAGAAAGAAGAGGCAAAGGAAATGAAGAAAGAAATCAATGCATTAAGAAGAAAAAGGGGAAGGAAACGGGTGTGTGTGTGTGTGTGTGTGTGTGTGTGTGTGTGTGTGTGTGTGTGTATACCTAGTAAAATAGTGAAAGATTTGGAGGAGATATAAAAGAAAATCGTAGGAAGTAAAGGAAAGAGGAGGAAAAAAAGAGAGGATAAGGTACTGGTTTTGGTGTATCGGGAAAAATGAAGAGGAAAAATATATAAAAAAACCGTCAAAGCAAATGGAGAGAAAGCAGTGAATGGGAGAGAAAAAAAATATGCAAAAGAAAATACGTGTGTGTGTGTGTGTGTGTGTGTGTGTGTGTGTGTGTGTGTGTGTGTGTGTGTGAATCTTTCTGCCACAAAACCTTATCAAGAAACATGCACACTAACCATGACAAATGATAATAATAGCAGTAGATTTTACTTTACATTACGCCTCCCTCGTCATCCTTTACATACACTTCGCCTTAAACGGAAGCATAAAAAAAGAACCATTTATATACCCTTCCCCATAAACAAAAAAAATTACTGCACATTATCATTTTTCTTTTATTTTTCATCCTTTTCATCTATTTTTTTTTTATCTTTTTTTCCTTTTTTAGCGTAAACTTTTCCTCCTATTTATCGTTCCCGCTCTAACACTCCAGGCGATTAAGTCACTGTATAAATATCAGAATTCTAAAAGCCGTGTGAGATTTTCAGAACCCATTGTTGTCTGAAATACGTAGTTTATCTCCTAAACACATGCACTACAAGTTCCCCTGAGTGGCCCTGGGGAAAGATACGCCCGTGTAAAGACTCCGGAGACACACACACACACACACACACACACACACACACACACACACACACACACACACACACACACACGACTCCAGACCCCAAAGTAGTAGTAGTAGTAGTAGTAGTAGTAGTAGTAGTAGTAGTAGTAGTAGTAGTAGTAGTAGTAGTAATAATAGTGGTAGTAGTTTATTGAGAAAAGTAATATAGGTACAATGAGGATTCTGAAATAGATTCAACGGAATAATCTACATTTGTCTAACTAAAATCACCATATAAACTAGAGCAAAGTTTTGTAAAGGGCTTATAGGAATGATTACCGTGTCTGTAACATACACAGATTTACATTAAATTTTTACAACTATAACAAAACAAAGGAAAAGCCAAACCAAGACATCAAAGAATGTACCAAGAAACATTGCACATTGACCGTAGGGGAAGATCAGAATAGTTTGAACCAAAATAGTAAAACTTCATAAGCAGACACACCTACAGAGACCCCAGACACACACACACACACACACACACACACACACACACACACACACACACACACACACACACACACACACACACACACACACACACACCAGACACACTGATAGAAAAAGAAAGTATGAAGGAAGAGAAGGAAGATACACTGACACTGATGACCTGAGCCAGACAAACACAACCCAAGAATTACAAGGAAGGAGAATATTGATTTACTTAATGTTTGTGGTACCCAAGCGAGACATGACAGACAGACAGACAGACAGACAGACAGATGGATAGAGAGACGGAGCACAAAAACGTGAAAGTCGAAGGTATTAGGTACAAAAAAAAAGGTTCATTTATTAAAAGCTTAGACCCCAAAACCATAAATAGGAAAATATCACGAAATTCAGCAAGAAAAGATAAATTGACGCGAACCTTAAGGAATAAAAGTAACTCAACCTTTTCACTGTTATTTGCTCCATCTTTCTTTAACAACTGACCACTGTAGGACACCTTTACTTGTTCCATACTTACCTAAAATCCTTGAACTGGGTAGAAATTGCAAAATGTTTTCTTTTAATGCATTCTTTGAGTCACAGATGCTAATAAGGGTCTCTTGCATTGTTATTGGTTGTTAATTGCCTCGCATCGCAGTAAAAAAGTTAAAAAAAAGGAAAGAAAAATAGAGGATTAGAAATATATCAGTAAAAAAAAAACATTTCAAATCGCAGGAATAAAAGATGCTAATAAAGATCTCATTGGTTGTTAATTGCCTCGCATCGCAGTGAAAGAGTTAAAAAGGAAAGAAAATGGAGGACTAGAAATATGTCAGTAAAAAAAAACAGTTCAAACCTCAAGAATAAAAGGAAATGCTAATAAAGACCTCACGCATTGCTATTGGTTGTTCATTGGCTCGCATCACAGTGAAAAAGTTATAAAAAAAGATAAAGGACTAGAAATATGTGCGTTAGTAAAAAAAAAAATAAATAAATAAAAAAAGGATATTGGACTAGAAATATGTGCGTCAGTAAAAAACAGTTCAAACCGCAGAAATAAAACGAGAGGCGGGTCAGTCATCCATCACGTAAGACCCGATTACTTGATGTATTGCCCAGGTAACCCCATTAGCAGGCAGGCAGGCAGGCAGGAGGGTGGGCGGGTGGGCGGGTAATAGTGTGTGTGTGTGTGTGTGTGTGTGTGTTTCATTTCATTGTTCTCGTACTTATTCTTCTCTTCCTCTTCCTTTCCTTCTTTCTCTTACTTTCCTTCTTCCTCTTACTTTCCTTCTTCCTCTTACTTTCCTTCTTCCTCTTCCTTTCCTTCTTCCTCTTACTTTCCTTCTTCCTCTTACTTTCCTTCCTCCTCTTCCTCTTTCTCTTCCTCTTTCTGTTTTTCCTCTTCCTAGTACCAGAAATAGTAGTAGTAGTAGTAGTAGTAGTAGTAGTAGTAGTTGAAGTATTGTTGTAGTGTAAATGATCTGAGTGAAGTTTCCGTTATGTTTCCACTTCTACACTTTACTGATGTAGCTCAGTGTTTGAAGGGCCGCGTGAACACATCACAAACGCCTTAAAGATACCTTGACTTTCGTAACATTATTTCTGCTTCATATGTCGCGTGTGTGTGTGTGTGTGTGTGTGTGTGTGTGTGTGTGTGTGTGTGTGTGTGTGTGTGTGTGTGTGTGTGTGTGTGTGCGTGCGTGCGTGTTTTTCCAGCCATCACTTACCATCTCAACATCAACACGTGTATCTATCAACACTTTGGCACAGCTGGCGGTGGCGGTGACAGACTGACAGCCTCTTGCAGCCAGTCCTCCATCTGCTGCCGCCAATGTTTGCTCTCGCCACCCAATACTCTGATGTCCCGCCACCCACCACACCAGCCAATACCAACCCTCGCCGTGAACTCGATGCCTTAACACTTGTTTTATTTGTATTAGAAGGGAACTCAGTTAATTTTTTTTACACTCTTGTTCTACTTGGGTTTTATGAGAGAAAATATAGTTAGTCGCCGTCCTGTTTGTTTCATTTATGTCTTTATTAGATTAGTAGTAGTGTTAGTTAGTTAATTAGTTAGTTAGGTAGGTAGTTTAATATATCTAATCCTCCCATGTACATTTCGAGGCTGATCCTCCTTGTCATGTTGCCTCCCTTCCCGCTAATAACTAATCTAAAATAAAAGAAAATGATTGGACTTGGAGTGTACTGCGCAGGATGAATGGAGTGTGAAGGGAATACAGCCAGCCAGCCAGCCAGGGGAGAGGGAGGCGCTATGAATGTATGCACGTATAATACAATGATACTGTTCATTTTGGTGGTGGTGGTGGTGGTGGTGGTGGTGGTCATGTACTACTGCTACTACTACTGCTACTGCTACTGCTACTACTACTGCTACTGCTACTGCTACTACTACTACTACTACTACTACTACTACTACTACTACTACTACTACTACTACTACTACTCCATCCTACCTGTGTTACCACCACCACCACCACCACCACCACCATTTTTTTCTTTATTCCTTTCCCTTCCCTAAAAATTCCTGTTCCCACTCTCCGTCTTTCAACAGCCGCGCATCAAGCCAGTCTAATGTTTAGCTCTCCTCCTCCACACTCACACACACACACACACAGAGAGAGAGAGAGAGAGAGAGAGAGAGAGAGAGAGAGAGAGAGAGAGAGAGAGAGAGAGA
>CM035223.1:11464206-11478025 GCA_020233015.1 Callinectes sapidus | reverse complement strand
GAGAGAGAGAGAGAGAGAGAGAGAGAGAGAGAGAGGGGCGTTGGATTAATATGTCAGAAAGGAGATAATGTTGTCTGGTCACCACAAGATAGATAGATTTATGAGGTGAGGGACAGCAGAAGGAGGAGATGGAATGGTTGTGTTGGGGACGAGGTGACTGGGATGAAAAGGAAGGGAGGAAGAGGATGAAAAAGATTAAAAAAACAGGAAAATAGAACGAGGGAGAAGTGGAGAGAATAATAGTGAGGATGAGATGCAATGGGGAAACAAAGAGGAAGTGAAGAAGGAGAGGAGGAAAGGAAAGAAAGAGGAGGAAAAAGATAAAAAAACAGGAAAATAGAACGAGGGAGAAGTGGACAGAACAATAGTGAGGATGAGATGCAAGGGGGGAAACAAAGAGGAAGTGAAGAAGGAAAAGGGAGGAGTAAGAAAGAGGGGAAAGGGGATATGGAATTGTGAGGATGAGTGAGGAGGGACAAGAAAAGGGGAAAGTTTGGAAGAGGAGGCTGAGGGAAATAATTGAGATTTAAAAGACAGAAAGGAGAGAAGGGTAAAAATATGAACTACAAGAAAAGAGAGGAAAAGAAAGAGGAAAACTTGAGAATTGAGATTTACGAAAGAGGAAGGAGAAAGAAAGAAAGGAAAAAAGAAAAAAAAGGAAAGAGAAAAAGAAAATGCGAAAAGAATTTAAAAAGAGAAAAAGAAAGAAGGCAAAAAAGATAAAAAAGATACCTCAGGCGATTAAATGAAGAGGAAACAGAAGAAATTAAAGAACGAAACAAAAAGAAAGAAAAATGAGTAGAAAATAAAATAAAAAAAGAGTAGCAAAACAAAACAAAAAATGAAGAGAAGAGGACAAAACAAAAACACACAAAAAAACTAAAAGAAAAAGAGAAAATTAGAAAAACCGAAATGTATAAAAAAAAAAGAAACCAAAAAAATAAAAATCATGGAGGAGAGAGAAAAAAAAGAGAGAGAGAAAGAGGAAAGAAAGAGAGGAAGACTGGAGAACTGAAAGGAGGAAAGAGGATGAGGATGAAGAGGAGGTAGGGTGGAGGAGAGGAGAGGAGCCAGCCAGATCTCTGAAGGGGGATTGAATTGTTTGAAAGATGGATAGAACATCAATTTAGCGTGGCTGGCAAACAAGGCTGGCCAGTGAGCAGGGAGGCTTAGCGGGAAAGGCGTGCTGGTGCCTCTACCGGGTGGCGACTGACCGACTTTCTCACACGCTGGTGCACAGACTGGCCAAGGGTAACGAAAGACTGTAAAAAAAAGGCCCACTAATTTGCCAGTCCCCTTGTAGGTCTTAGAGTTAGTTAAAAGACAGGGTTCAATATCTCCTTGCAGTTTCCCCTATTCTTCTATGCTTCTGTGTTTCTTACGAGTTTTGGGTTTGATTAGACGCTTTTATTGACATGAACAAGAATCTATGGAGGTGTGAAGATTAATGATCAGTGTCTGTACTATTTGAATCCCCACATGATCTTCTAAAACTGTATAAAATCGACAAAATGATAGGCAGAATAAATATGGAAAATGCTTCCTAGTACTGAAGGGGTTAAAAGAACTACCGTAGATATTCAAGGTGGTTAATTGTGTATTTTGTTGTGGTTGAGGTGGTGGAATATAAAAGTGTTGGCTAAAGCGGGATCCAAACCCTTGTCTGTTTAGTTAACTTTTGATATGAGAGGCACTGTTTTTCACCGCATTCAGCTTGTCGTGGTAAGAAGACGTGACGTTTGCATACACAAGCACACAGGGCCCGCCGTGGTACAGTGGAACCGCTCTACCGAAGGATCAGAGAGCGCATGGGTTCGAATCCTGGCCACGGTCAGAAGGTAGGTCGGGGGGGGATAGGTGAAGATGATTAAAAAAGGATTCTAATTGATATGTAGGGAATCACCAAAGCGACCTCATCACCACTTACCTTCCATCAGGTGTTGAAAAGGTAAATACACAATATTGGTGCTTCGTTCCCCTGCTACTGCTCAAAACTCTTTTTTTTTTATCTATTTTCTTTTTTTCTTCTTTTTTTTTTTTACAATTTGGGCTTTTTACGAATATTTACAACCATAAGGAGATCACCTAATGTAACCGTTACCCCGAGTGGATGCCTAGTCTCCCATCGAATCGTGGCCAGGATTCGAACCGACTTGATTCCACCGCACCTATTCATTCCCTACCCTTAGTTTCAGAGGGGTCGTAAAGTTTAAAGACTCCAAGAAGAAATACAAGAAATAAATATAACTACATGAGATTAATTCATCCACCTCACCAATGCAAGAGTTTATGAATATATTTACTATTTGCTTGATTCGTAAGGTAAACTTATGAATTCTTCCTGTTCTTGCTTGCTTGTTTAAATTATTGAGAGAGAGAGAGAGAGAGAGAGAGAGAGAGAGAGAGAGAGAGAGAGAGAGAGAGAGAGAGAGAGAGAGAGAGAGAGAGAGAGAGAGAGATTAATAACATAAACTTCTCTAACACGAAGGGGAAAGAAAATGTTAAACAAAAACGTAACAGTTATTGCAAAAAAATAATGATAAGAAAATAAATAAATAAATAGGAGATAAAAATGGATAGATAGATGAAGGAAAATAAACATCTTAACATCAATAACAACAACAACACAAACATACAACAGTAAAAATTATGATTATAAGTATCATTAAAGTAGCAGCAGTAGTGATAGTGGTATTATTAAGAGTAGATTAGTAGTGGTAGAAGTACAAGTAAGTATATAACCATTGTAATAGCTGTAGTAAAAGTAGTAATGGTAGCAGCAATGGTGATGGTTAATAGTGAACTGCAGTAGCATCACCACTATCATCATCAGCAGGATTAAAGTATCACTAATAAAAAAATGCAGGTTAATCTGGTGTATCAGCGCAGCACAGTAAGAGTCTTGAAAGGTCAGCGGCCATTGTGTGAACTGGCGGTTAGTGCAGCGGGGAAAATGAAGCTGTCAGTAGGGAAATGAATTAATGCAAATCACTCTGCTTGATGTTGTTCATTAGGGGAGGGAAATATTTGTGGCAGGTTTCCATAATACGCTGACCTTTCCGAGCTAATGTTCCTCTGTGTGTGTGTGTGTGTGTGTGTGTGTGTGTGTGTGTGTGTGTGTGTGTGTGGGAGGGGGGGGGATGGAAAAAAAAGGTTTGTAAAAATGTATGTAATTTTTTTATTGGAAAAGTGGCATGTGCACACACACACACACACACACACACACACACACACACACACACACACACACACACACACACACACACACACACACACATACACACACACACGTAAAAGAAATATATGCAAACTCGTTAATGTATAGACACAAGTGCATACACTCTACACACTCATATACGTGTGCACATTCATGAAAAAAAGAATACAGCCAATACCTGAAATGAGAGTAAGTGAGTGTAGGGGGATATAGGTGAGCTCAGGTGAGTCTCAGTAAGGTCAGGTGAGACAAGGAAAATTTTTGGTGATGCTAAAACAAACGTCCAGGCGAGATAAGAGATGTGACCAGGTAGACTCAATTAAAATTAGAAGAACTCAGGTGCGAAGAGGTATGCTCAGGTGATTATGGATGGCAGTGGCGTCTTGCTGTGCCTTCGTGTTAATCCCTTCAGCACTATGACGCATGTTTATATCTATTCTTCTTACTATTTGACGATTCTATACAGCTTCAGAAACTTAAGTGAGGATTAGAATAGTAAAGACTCTGGCCATTAATCTTCTGACATTAATAGAGCTTTCCTAATGTCAATAAAATCACCTAATCAAACCCAAAACTGAAGATAGAAAAAGGCTCCAGTAGTGAAAGGCGGACATCAGAGGCTGGCACTGGTGATAGAGCATGGGACTGTCTGGGGGTTAGAAGCAAAGGAAGTCGAGAGATTCCAACAAGAACTGTGAAAGACAATTGATATATAAGAAACCTCAAAATTATCTAAGGTGTTTATAGATGAGACGGGATAAGCTGCAATGAGACTTTCTATGTAAGAGCGGGAAGCTGGAGAAGAGTAACACAAATGATGAAAATAAGAAGCCCCACTAATATAAAAAGTTTTAAAAATGTGTCTCAGTACTGAAGGGGTTAAATGCTCTAACAATGCGTGGTGGATAACAGGTTGGCACTGGTGATGAGAGGGTGGCACCGTCTGAGGGTTGGCACGAGAGGATCCAATGCCAACTGTGAAGGACAACAAGAGGTGTGAAAGGGACCTAAAATTGAGTTCAGGTGACTACACATAAGACAGGATAAGCTCCGATGAGACATTTTTATATAAGAGAAAACTGGCCAAAAGCAGCAGCAAAAAAAAAAAATAAATAAATAAATAAAAAAAATAATAAATTAATTAATTAATTAATCAATAATAATAATAATAATAATAATAATAATAATAATAATAATAATAATAATAATAATAATAATAAGTACAAAAAAATAAATAATCAAATAAAATAAATGAAATAAATTAATAAAATAACAAAAAAAAAAGAAAAAAAAATTCCCACTGATAAATAAAGCCCATTAATTTAGAAGACCAGGTAGGAGTAGGTAAGCTCAGGTGACACGGGGGGCAGCAAGACTCCCTGTTGAACAATTAACACTACAGCCACGAGTCATGCCTTAGATATCACCGCCACACCATCACCCCACGACCCGCCCACTTCTTTTAGCCACGCAGCCCCCTCCCCCCCTTCTCCCCCCGCCCCTTTCGAGACTCGCCAACCGCTCAGAACACGCAGGAGAAAGCTTGGCGACGCGACCTCAGCCTTACTGGAGGAGACTACCAATGGCAGCGCAGCCTGAATGCCTAAGAAGACTCCCCATGACTCTGCCCATTACTATGCAACAAATTACTCCCCCCCTTCTCCTCTCTCTCTCTTTACACCGCTGAGGGATGTGCGCTGACTCCTCCGTGTGGTCGTGTATGGATCGTGTTTATAATTGCTCCTCTGCCTGTTAATGAGTTTGAGCTTAATTGGGTGTGGTAAAGAGAAGTTTGGTGTTTGTAATTGTGTTCTTCTTTATTGTATTTTTTTATTTTGGTGTTTTTTTTTTTAGGGTGTTTTCTTGATTTTTATGTTAATTGGGTGTATTAGGTGCAAATGGGTGTTTTTTTTATTGAGTTATCTTGATTTTGGTTAGGTTTTAGGAGATATTTTTTTTATTCTGGTGTTAATTTGGCTTAATTCTGGTGTTTTTGAAGATTTTTACTTGATTCTGGTGTTGATTGAGTGTATTAAGGAGCAAATGGGTGTTTTTATTGATTGAGTTTTCTGTATTCTAGTTATGTTTTTGAGGGTGTTTTCTTGATTTTGGTGTTAATTTTTCCTTTTCATTCTGGTGTTTTTTGAGGGTGTTTACTTGATTGTTATGTTAATTGGGTGTATTAAGGAGCAAATGGCTGTTTTTTTTTTTATTGAGTTATCTTGATTTTGGTTATGTTTTAGAGGATATTTTTATTCAGGTGTTAATTTGTCTTAATTCTGGTGTTTTTGAGGATTTTTATTTGATTCTGGTGTTAATTGGGTGTACTAAGGAGCAATTTGGTGCTTTTATTGAGTTTTCTTGATTCTGGTTAGTTTTTTGATAGTGTTTTTCTTGATTCTGGTGTTAATTTTACTCCTGATTCTGGTGTCTTTTGGAGGTGTTTATTTGGTTCTGGTGTTAAGCAAATGGGTGTTTTTATTGAGTTTTCATGATTCTGGTTATGTTTTCCAGGATGTTTTCTTGATTCTAGTGTTAATTTGACTTGACTCTGGTATTAATTGAGTTCTAAAGAGTATTTGTGTGTTTTCAATTACGTTTATTTTTATTTTTTTTATTCCGTTTGTGTTTTCGAGAGAGTTTACTTGTTTCTAGTATTTTAGTGTCTGTCTCCTCTCCACTTTAGCTTCAACAGGCTCTAGTCACTGGAAAGGAGAATTATTGAGTGTTTTCAATGGTATTTTCCTGGTTCTAGTAAAATTCTCGAGGTTGTTTTTTGTGATTCAAGTTATGTTTCAGTCAGTATTAAAGAGTTTTACCAAGCTTTAGTCACTCAAGTGGAAAGTTATTGGCGCTTTTTTATTTTTTTTAGTATCTTAACATATATTTTACCTTACTAAAGACCACTCATGAGATCCAAACTAGTCGACTATATGAGCTAAAAAAAGAAAGAGAGAGAGTACTCATAAGAACCAAACTCACAAGAACCTAACTAATCTACGTAAGATAAAAAAAAAAAAGTTATTGGCGTTTTTAAAATGTGTAATATCTTAACATAAATTTTACGAGACTAAAGAACACTCATGAAATTCAAACAAGTAGTCTATGCTAGCTAAAAAAAAAAAAAAAAAAAAAGAGAGAGAAAGTACTCACAAGAACCAAACTAATAATCTACAAAAGCTAATAAAAAAAAAGCATGACCAAAAAAAACTTAATGAGAGAACAATGCGTTTCAGAGTACGAGTAGAAATCTCTCCGAAGTAACGTCCTATCAGGTGGCGTGGGTTTATCAGGAGCCTTTCAGGTAATCCGCAGGGTCAATAAATGTGCTTAGACTCGGATAACGCGGAGAGCGAGGCAGTGTTAGGAAGATGGGGAGTAATGGAACACCTGAGCGCCTCGTGGTAGCATCTGTTGGAGGGGAGAAGAGGCGTACACATTCCTGAGAGGCTGTGAATTGACGTGGCGGAACTCCCGTTTGAAGGTTAGTTAGTTCATTGTGGTGTTCAGTGCTTGACGATGCAAAGTGTTTAGGTGTACGTAAATGTAGGAAAAGAGGGGAAGAAACGAGATATTCAGTGTTATGTCTTTATGTTCAGAGATATCCAGTGTTGTCTTTCTTATATTTAGAGACGAGGTAGACAGTGTTGTATTTTCTTATGTTCAGAGACGAAAGGTTTGTGTTTTCTTATGTTCAGAGACGAGATATTCAATGTTATCTTTTTGTGTTCAGAGATATCCAGTGTTATATGTCTTTCTTATGTTTAGAGACGAGATATAGAGTGTTATATTTTCCTATGTTTAGAGATTAAATATACAGTGTTATATTTTCTTATGTTCAGAGACGAGATATCCAATGTTATGTCTTTGTGTTCGGAGATATTATATAGTGTTATGTCTTTCTTATGTTTATAGAGACGAAATATAAAGTGTTATATTTTCTTACGTTCAGAGACAATATAATATTCAGTGTAGTGTTTTTCTTATGTTCAGAGATGGCTGTAGTGCAAAACGATGCATCTATTGTGGTATGTAATCAAAGTAAGGTGTGCCAAATAGTAGTCAATATTAACCCTTTCAGTACTGGGACGCATTTTTCATAATTATTCTGCTTATTATTCATCAATTTTATACAGCTTCAGAAACTCATGTACAGACTCTGGCCATTAATCCTCTAATCTCCAGAGACCCTTCCTAATAAAAATAAATAAATAAAAAAAAATCCTCGAATCACACCTAAAACTCGTAGTAAAATTGTGCTCCATTACTGAGGGGGTTAATCTGCATGCCACAGCTCCAACTTCATGGTTAGAAAGAGGATGTGCGGTGTGAAGACTCAGTAAGTGTCTGTTCATAGAAGATATGGTCATGGTTTGAAGTCGAGAAAGATTCCACATTCCTTCCTACTGTATAATGTTTTCCTTCAGTGTTAATTTGCATGGCGGCGCTCCCATTTCAAGGTTAGATAAACAGACTGCGGTGTGCGGACTCGGTAAAGAAGCAGGAATACGTAGATACATTTGTGGTTGAAAGTCATACAATCTTCTGCATTCTCTCCTACTTTATTTAGTATCTGTATAGCGTTAATTTGCATGGCGGCGCTTCCATTTAAGCGGACTGCGGTGTGCGGACTCGATAGGCATGCAGGAATAGATACCTTTACCGTTGAAAGTCATACAATCTTCTGCACTCTCTTCTACTTTATTTAGGGTCTGTATAGCGTTGATTTGCATGATGGTGCTCTCATTTCAAGGTTAGGTAAACAGAATGCGGTGTGCGGACTCAATAGGCATGCAGGAATAGATACATTTGTAGTTGAAAGTTATACAATCCTCTGCACTCTCTTCTATTTTTGTTTAATGTTTTTCTTGACCTCTACTCTACATGGCAGCGCTATACGTGGACCACTGAGGACTCAGGGCCGAGGGAAGGAGCATTCATTCATAAAGGTGCTTTACTCACTTCCCTGTTTAGCATCTTTATCGTGTCTGAGATGTTCAACTGATTTATGGATCTTTTATTATTTTGTGATGGATTTTTTAAAGTGAAAGGAACATTGGGAACGAAAAGAGTAAAAAAAAGTCAGTAGAGAGTGATTAACCCTTTCAATAATGGGACACATTTTACCGCTAGTTTTGAGTGTGATCAGACGATTTCATTGACATTACTTAGAGCCTATGCAGGTCAGAAGACTAACAACCAGATTCTGTATTATTCTTATTCCTAAATGAGTTTCTGAAGCTGCAGAAGGTCACCAGATAATGAGCAGAATTGATATAAAAACACTTTCCACTACTGAAGGGGTTAAGAACATAATCCAAAATTGGAGGATAAAATGCTTGAAACTGCACCGCCATGTTACTGTTCCTTCACCCAAACCTCCCCGTTCAGTATTGCTTCCTGTGCGGGGCGAGCGACAGCCACGCCAATGAACTCGACTTTAAATTCACCGGCGTGTTTTCCCGCCCGAGAAAACACTGGACGAGGGACAAAATAAATTCCTGCCGCTGGTGAAAAGTTAAGGCAGCGAGTCCCGAGGGTCCGCGCCGCCACGCCGGGATGGAACCAGCGGGAGGCGAGGCTTAAGTCCCCCCGGAGGAAACTTTTGAGGAGGAGCGCCCCTTGATGAACCTCGCTGCATTCCTCCGCTGAGCCGCCCAGGGTGTTGATGCGCGAAGCTACTCAAGGGAGAGAGGCTTAACAGACTCATGTAGGGATTAAAATAGTACAGACGCTACCAATGGATCTTCTGACCTCCATAGACGCTTCCTAATGTCAATGAAATAGGTTAATCATAAGCTTAGGATAAAATAAAGCGTATGGTTACGATTTTTCTGTGTAAGAGGGGGGAGAATCTTTCAAGGGACGACACCCCACTGAGGTTCCAGTTCCCAGGTAAGTTCGAAAGAGTTAGTGGTCAGTGCTGTTTAACCACTTCAGGATTATTCATTCTGTTTATTATTTGATCATTTTCCACGGCTTCGGAAACTCATGTGGGGATCAAAATCGTGCAGACTCTAGTTATCAATGTTCTGACCTACATAGACCCTTCCTAATGTAAATTAAAACGTCCAGTCACACTCAAAATTCGTGCTACAAATGTGTCCTGTACTGAAAGGGGTTAATTATCCAAGCACTCGTTGTTGTTCCTTTATTTCTCTATTTTTGTATTACTCTATCGTGTTTCTTCTAGTGTACCACTTTTATTGTATTTCTGTATCGTCCTTCCTTTGTATCTCTTGTTAGATGTAGAAAAAGGAAAAAAAAAAGAACGTCTCGTAAACACTTTCAACACTTTAAATACTTTATTACATTTGACTTATGTACATGTATTTATGAATAAAAGTTAAGTGAGCTGTATTAGAAGCTTTAAGGATAAATGGTATGAAAAAAGAAATCAGAAAAAGAGTTAATGTTTGATAATAAAGGAAAAATGTGTTAAATCTCAGTGAACAAGTTAAGGAGAAACAAAATAGAATAAAAAAGGAAAAAAGCAGACGTGGATTTATATAGAAGAAGACTGTGGATTAGGGAGAATGTGAATAAACAAGAAAGTATCACTACTGGAGAAGATGATCGCATTGCTTGCTTTTATTATCATTGTATTGATGTATCTTGCTTTTGTTGTTATTTTTCACTATTTTTTTTCACTGAGTAGCTTTTCATGTTTTTTTTTTCATTGTTGTTTTGTCGCGTGGGTGAAGAGCATCTCATATTTTTGCATTTTTTTTACTGCGTCGTGGTTTTCATGGTGTTTTCTCTTTTATCATTGCTCTGTACCCAAAAATTGTCGTTCTGTACTCTGTTTTGACTTCTCTCGCTCTTGTAGTATTATTTCTCCCTTTTTAGGCGGTGTGTCATGGCTTACCCTCTCAACACAACTCTCTTCCTTCACATAAAACTCCCCTTCTTCGCTTCGTTACTGTTTTCAATCTTCTTCCTTTCTATAAGATATTGTTTTTTTTCTTTCTTTTTACTTCCTATTTTCTTTTTTCCACCCATTCACTTATCTTTCCTCTTTCCTCTAACTTACTTCTATTCACTAGTGATTTTCCTCTTTTCACTCTTTTCTTTTTTCCCCCTTTCATTCTCATATTGACACTGCATGTTTCATTTTCTTCTCTTTCCTCTAACTTCCATTCACTATTGATTTTCCTCTTTTTTTCCCTTTTTTACTTTCCTTCTCGCGTTGTCACTGTATCTTTCCTTCACTTCTCTCTCCTCTAACTTCCTTTCACTATTGATTTTTCTCCTTATGTTCTTATTTTCCCTTCATCCATTCACTCTCACATTGTCACGGCATCTTTCATTCACTTATCTCTCCTCTGATTTCCATTCTCTATTGTTTTTCCTCTTTTTTTTTCCTTCCTACTTTCATCCTCAAATTATCACTGCATTCACTTATCTCTCCTCTAACTTCCATTCACTATTGATTTTTCTTCTTTCTTTCTTTTTTCCCTTCTTCCTTCTATTCACTATTGATTTCCCTCTTTTATTTTATTTTCCCCTTCGTCCTTCTATCCACTATTGATTATCCTCCTTTCTCTCTTTTTCCCCTTCTTCCTTCTTTCAATTCACTATCAATTTTCCTTTTTTCGTTCTTTTTATCCCTTCGTCCTTTCCTTCTCGCGTTGTCACTGTGTTGTCCCCCCAAAATTCGTCTCTATTGCCATATGACGTGTTCAATGGAGCAGACTTTCCACCTGGTGCGGCCTGACGGGGTGACGCGCTCCGTGACAGCCTGGACTCCTCCCCCGCCACGCAACATTAACATATAAATAGACCCCGAAGGAAGGCTCTCGCTGTCAGGAAATCGGTAACTTGATGGTGCGTTGGTCCACAGTGAGCCTCGCAGATCTCTTCGTTCTGGGTTAGGAAAGGCCTCATTCTCTCTCACTACGACTATTTACAAATCACGGTGAAATTATTAGTCTCTATCTTGCTAGTAATGTGGAAATATGGTTAATCTGTTACTTGAATTATAAAACTACCCTTTGAAAAACAGTTTAAACCCTTCAGTATTGGGACGTGTTTTTTTTTATATTTATTCTGATTATTATTTGGTGATTTTCTATGCTTCAGTAACTCATGTGGGGATCCAAATAGTACAGACTCTGGCCAGTAATGTTCTGACCTTGAGAACTTGGTTAATTATCCTTGTGGCCTCTCACTTTCACTCGTTCTTGTCCGGTTCTGCTTTTTTTCCTTTTTTTTCTTATTCCAGACACTTTCCTACTATTATTTCTCTTGTGCCATCTCTAGCTTGTCATTCTTCTTCTTCTCTTCGTTGTTTTTTTTTATCTTTTCTTCTCTCTTTCTATAAGTTATTGTTTTTTTCTCTTTTTTTACTTCTTTTCTCTCTACTTCTCCTTCTCTACTTTTCTCTTTTTTTTATTTCTTTTCTCGCTACTTTCCCACTCATTCACTTATCCTTCCCTAGAAAAAATAGTCGTGGAGAGAAAGAGCAAAGTGTTTCTCTCTCTCTCTCTCTCTCTCTCTCTCTCTCTCTCTCTCTCTCTCTCTCTCTCTCTCTCTCTCTCTCTCTCTCTCTCTCTCTCTCTCTCTCTCTCTCTGTTTACAAAGGCCAAATATGAATAATTTGATATCAGTTCATGTTTCTCCTCCCGTAATTAATGCAGAATTGTTAAACTATCACTATGATTGGCGTTTTGAGAATTACTAATGAATAAAACGAATAATAGATAAATAGTAATAAAGAAAAGATAATGATAATAGATAACAATGATAACAATAGTGGTAATAATAATAATAATAATAATAATAATAATAATAATAATAATAATAATAATAATAATAATAAAAATGAAGAAGAAGAAAGAAAGAATTGCTAAGTTTACTGTAAGGTTGAGTGAAATCAGACAGTTGAGTGTTTAGTTATTCTTTATTGTTCATTTTCTTTAACTTTACTTTGTGTCTCTTTTCTTTTTTCTGCATTATTGTTTTCTTTATTTTTTTTCTTTTCATTCGTTCACTTTTTCCTTCAACTAACTAACCTGCTTTTTTTCTTTTTAATTATATTTGGTACATTTCACTCTCGTGATTTTGTGTAAGTTTCCTATTTGTTGTTACCCACCGTTTTCTTTGCTTCAGTTTGGCACAGTGTCTCTCTTTATCTACGAGCCAAAAATCCCCCCCCCCCTCTCTCTCTCTCTCTCTTTCTCTCTCTCTCTCTCTCTCTCTCTCTCTCTCTCTCTCTCTGGTGCGGTGGAAAATAAAGAAAAATCAAAGGAAAAAACATAATAAAGCAATTTCATTCCTGTTTGTTCCTCTCTTTTTCAATTCTGTGTCTTTTTATTTTTTACTTCAATTCTCGTCACAATGCTAATGACGAATGGATGGCGCTATAAATCTTTCAGGTTCAGTAAACGTGACACTTGCAATACCCCTGTTTGGCTTCCGTCCACCCTCCTCCTCCTCCTCCTCCTCTTAGGCCTCGTTGGGGCTCACCTCCTCTTCCTGCCAGTGACACATCTCCACTATTACTCTTCTCTTCTTTCCTCTCTCTCACTACTCTATTCACCTCCTGTTTTTTTCCTTTTTTTCTGCTTGTTTTTGTTACTTTTTTTCTTTTCTCTACGTTCTTTTTTTATCTTTTTACTTTCTTCCCTTTGTTTTGTTCTTCCACCTATTCATTTGATTCCTCGAACTTACTCTTTATAACTCCTCGCTTCTTCTTTTTTTTTTTTCCCTTTCATCTATTTCACTTTCCTATTTTTTTCACTGTTCTCGTTTTTTGTTTCCTCTTATATTTTATGTTTTCCTGCCATTAGTTTTCCTTTTATTTTTTTCTTCCTTTGATTTACAGTATCCATTCATTTTTCTTCCGTGTTTTTGGATGTCTTTGTTACATTTTGTCTCTTTTTTCCACTTTTTCCTTTTTTCTTACTTATAACTTATATTCCTCTTTGCTTCTTCCTGCCTCCTTCTGTTTCCCTACCATTATTTTTCTTTTTCTTACACTATCCATTAATTCTTATTCCGTTTTTTATCCATGTCTTTGTTAATTCTTTAGTGTTTTTCTACTTTCTTATTTTTCCGATTTATATATGACTTCTATTCCCCTCGCCTCTTCTCTCTCCTTCTCCTTCACCGCTTCTCCTCTTCACTCCTTTTACTCCGTCTGCTCCTTCCCGCCCCTTCCCGCCTTCCTGTTCCTCCGCTCCTTCACATCAATTGGTTCTCCGGCGCGTGGTGCATCGGTCAAGTGTCTCTTTGATGATCTTAAGAACACGATCGAATCCTTCCTTCCTCACGCAGACGCCTTGGAGTTGAAGACAGTTAAAGTATTCACTGTGTCTTTTCCGGGTCTAAGGTATAAAAGATAATGGGTTTCAGGTCATAAGGTCTTTTATATTTAATTTTTTGTTTTATTTTTGTTGTTTTTGAAATATTCTCAATATTATTTATTCTTTTCTTATTGTTTATTCTGGATATTTCTTTTATTACTTTATTTTCCATTTCTCTGTAATCCTTTATTACTTTATATACATATATATTATTACTTCCTTACTTTATACACATTCTTTAGTGAAGCTTATTTAGTTTCTCCTATTTCCTTATATATATATATATATATATATA
>CM035223.1:11348757-11359940 GCA_020233015.1 Callinectes sapidus | reverse complement strand
TCTCTCTCTCTCTCTCTCTTCCGTCACCCAAAGACTCTCGGTACAAAATCGTAACTCGTCAACTCGTGTCCTATACTTGAGTGCGCATCAAAATCGGTGTTTCTGTCTCGTATATTCACTCAGAATATGCTGAAAACACCTTGGCGGTATCCCTTTATAGGCAGCCGCGGCGGGGGGAAGGGGGGGGGGGCGCGGGGAGTCATGGTGAAGAGGTAAGGCAATGGACAGCTAATGGGTGGAAGTGCAGTTGATGTGTCGCCAGAATCATTGCCAGTGTATTAGCAGAGATTGTTAAGTGTGTTCCTTTTTCTGAGATGAATTTCTAGTTTTAAAATGCATCTTAAGCTTCTGAGGTTAGTGTTGTACTTTAGTCTTTACCTCTTCAGTAGTGAATTTGATGATGCTGAGATAATGAATAAAGTACAATCATTTCAGGAGGTTAAGATGGATTTTATGACTAGAAATTCGTCTAAGAACAAGCTACATACCTAAGAATATCTGTTGAAACGGGCCGTGGTATGGAAATGCTAGTTGTTGTTTTTTTCTAGTCACTATTCTTTCACCATTTCTTTTATAATGGAAGGAAATTTTTTTAGCTCATTTTGATTCTGATTTTTTTCTTAGTACTTCTTTTATCTTTAATTGACATTTGTATAAGAATAATGCAATGTCTGAGTAGTGAGATATCGTTTTTCTTCACTCTAACACTTATATTCTTCAGTGAAATAGTTCAAGAAGTAAGACAGTGCTTGAGTTTGATATTACGCTTCATTCGACTAATACTTTTGATCTTTAAAGGGACTGGCAAATTAGTGGGCTTTTATTCTTTATTGTTTTTGTTGCCCTTGATCAGCTTTTTACATAAAACAATTACTGTATTCCCACCGTAACATTTATTGCCGATTAAAATATATGAAGCAAATCTCCCTCGATATATTTTACTTGCAGTGATTGGGCGAGGTACACGCAAGCTGCTTCACGGGAGTATTCGCTGCGTACTGACGGCGCCTTATGACCCGGATGCTGTGGCGCCTTAAACCAGTCAATGAACCATCCATTTAGTCAACCAACCATTCGTTACCTAATTTCAACATCCGAACACCACAATGCTTAACAAATCCAAGGCAACTTTCCCTCACTAATGAAATAACTCACTGACCCGAAAACACACACACACACACACACACACACACACACACACACACACACACACACACACACACACACACACACACAGATACTAAAGAAACCATCCCTGAACACTACACAGGGAGGAACTAACCACAACATTCACGCACCAAAAATATAAAAAAGACATGAGTATATACACATAAACCGTCTATAGCATACAAATAACCAGCCAAGTGTGTTGTAAGTGCCTCACCTGACACACACGGGGACAGGTAGGCACAGCTCAGAAGTTCAGGAATCGAGTCGAATATTCACTTCTACTGCTTTTCGACTTGAGAGAATGAGAGAATGAGAAAGAATGAGAGAAAATGAGAATGAGAGAATATGAGTGACAGAATGAGATAGAATAGAAGGAAATGAGAGAATATCAGAGAATGAGAGAATGTGATAGAGAATGAAAGTGTTTTGCAACTAAGAAAACTTGCTGCACCTTTGTTTTGTTCTTTAATTTTCTTTTCTCCATTTTTCTACGTAATCTATTCCGTTCATCTATTTCATTGTTTTCTTTCTTTAACTGACAAATGATCATAGTTTGTAAAATGACAAAATTTATCGTATTTTTACCTTTTTTTCTGTAAAGTTTTTCTATTCAGTTTTCACTCTAAAATACACTTTCCTTTTTTTTCTTTTCACCAGCTACACTCTTTCTTTTCACCAAACTACAATCCATCAAAACGAGAAAATCAATCGCATTTCTTACTTTTCCTTCAACGTTTCTCAATTCTATTACCTCTCTATGATACAATCCTTTCATTATAATTCTTCTCTCATTCTGACAGCGAATCAGTAAACTTCACCTCGGGGAAGAGACACAAAACACTCTTCTCTATTTGGTCATCCACAATCAACTCGCTCGTCACACGTTCAGCGAGTTAAGAGAGTCACACTTTAAAAGGAAACACAAAATATTGAGAAAAGAACATTACAACTCGATTCGCAACACCACGTGACACTTAATAATGTATCAATCCTACACCTTATACACTTTGTACACCGAACACACACACACATAGTTATACATACAGGAATGATACATAAAATACATTCTCTCTAGCTACAAAAAATCGTCATATGTACAAAAAAAAAGTGAGCCTGTGTTTTGTTTTCATTTTACCTTGAATTAATAGTTTTCTATTACGCGCGTGAGTGCGTGCGCCTCTTTACTTCCAGGATATGGGGTCAAACTCATACAAGTACATAGAAGTGTGTGTAAATGTGTAAAAGTGCCACCATCTGCTAAAGTCAAGTTATAAGTAAGATATGGGTGACTAAGTGCGTTTGATTGTGTGCTTCTATCGAGTAATGTATCCCAGTTACTTCAAAGTTAATTACAGTTGATTTTGCCATTAAGGGTTACACAGGCGTGCTCATAAACACCTGGAATCAATAATGTAAGGGAAAAGTAGGTTATTTTTAAATGTAATAAAAACTATTCTATTTTCGTTGTAATTGACGATGGTTTGTAGAGTTTGTGTGTTTAGAAGGCGCAGTGTATATATAACACTATTTTCCTCACACCTAAGACACAGGTAATATATTTTCGTAATTATCAACATAAGACAATTAATATCTCACCACTGTACATTTTTAAAGATAAGACGCACAGGTAAACATTCCCATAATCATCAAGGTGAAACTGTTGACACCTTATCTATATACACATCCTTTATAGGTAAAACACAGATAAACATTTCCACAGTCAACAAAGTAAGACTGTTAACACCTCACCCCTATTTACTTATAAAGGTAAGACACAGGTAAACTCTTTCCCATCATCAAGGTAGGACTGTTCATAACTTAACCCTATCATTAAATATAGACACGTAAACTGCCAAGAGTGTCGCCTCATTCAACACTCCACACGTCATGAATGGAAGACACAGCTAAACGATTCCCTCACAATCAAGGCAAAACTGTGATCACCTGTACTACTAAGACACGAATGGCGAGTATCTTCAAACTTCAAGGCAAGATTCTCCAAACGTTCACGTGATTTGATACATTTCCTGCGATTTGTCTAATTACTAACCATTGTGAGGCCTTTCTTCATTCCCCATAGCTATCTCTGGGCATTGTGCTAGCTAAAAGAAATTCATATCCTCTTTTTTTCTTAATCACCCTTCATTTTCCTCTTTTCTTGTCAATATATATGAAGGTTTCGTTACTTCTACTACAGTGAAAGAGTTAAACTTACACAACACCACGAAATATCTACCAATGGATTTCACATACAGGTTTCTCTCGGGGTTTGTGTGACTGCATGTTGTACCGTCAGCAGAGAGGTACAGAGGCGCGGTACATGTGGCCTGGCGGTGCGTCCCTGCGTCATGGGTATACGCCGCAGCAGCAGAGAAGCAAACCTGTGGGGAAAAAAACGGTGCAGTGAAACGAAGGGTCCTCTCCATTTCACAGCTCGTAATGGGAGTGAGGCCGCGAGGGGAAAAAAAGAGGGGAAAAAAAAGAGTCATTTAATCACTTCTGGGAAACTGTTTATGAGAATTTGTGCCTCGTGTTTTGTGACGGGAATTGGTCGTTGTGTGAGTGAGTGGCTACAATTAATCCTCCCTTTTTTAATTGCCTGTAATGGAAGCGAGGCCTATTTGTGGACTGAAAAAGGAGAGCGACAAGATAAAAAAAAAAAAAAAAGAGAGAAAACTATCCACCGCGCACCACTCCACACAAGAGAAAATATTTAAAAGGATTCCACAAATGAACAAAAGGTGAGTGGAGGGCAGCGCGGAGGTCATTCACGTGGCAGCGGTGGGTGACCATTTTTCTCCCGCCAGGTGTTCGTGCCAGCAAAAGTAAGACCCGCTCATCAATTACCAATAAATCTGAGTGTTAGGGGAAGGCGGTGCATCTACAATTAATATCTGTCAGGGGAGCCGCGCGATGCCTGCTTCACGTAACATATCAGGCATTTTAATCTTCCTTTTTTTATGTAAGAGAAGGAAGCCGACCAAGGGCAACAAAAACAATGAAAAAAGACTACTGTTATTACTAGTTCCCTGATAGGATAGAAGAGTTAGCTGTAATTCAGGGACAAATGTGTTGAAACCTTCCTCTTAAACAGTCAAGTCATAGGAAGTTAGAAATACAGAGGCAGGCATGGAGTTCCAGAGGCATTTAGCGATGAACAATGTTTCTCTTCAATATGGGTAATGATTTTTCCTCCTCCAGCAAAAAAGTAGCATAGAAGTAAGGTATTGGGATATATTTAAGAGGGAGGCTTCAAGGCATTTGCCCAGTCTTTTGGCTAACTCTTTTGAACTTTAAGACGATTGACAAATTACCGTCTTTTATCTCTATTTTCATTGTTTTTCCCCTCCCTAACCAACATTTTCCTCTTATACAGCTTCCCCCTCTTACATACGAAAAAAGTGAAACCAACACCACACACCTTTACAAGAGAGACAAGGGCGGCACACTCGTTTAGGTAATCACGACGCCCTTCTGCACACAGGGACCACCGGGGCCTTCCAACAGCGCGGGCCACAGGTAGGTCTTGATGGTGTCACACTCTGGGTCGGCCACGTGGAAGCGCACATGGTAGTCCTTCCTGTAGGTGCGCGTCTCGTAGTCAATCACATAGGGCGGCACTTGGTTACTGAGGCCCCAGGCGAGTCTAACGCAATCCTTCACGTACTGCAGCAGGCCCTCGCAGTTCTTGAGGCTTGGGTAGTCATAGAGTGTGGCCCAGATCTGCTGGCACACCTCCTAAAGGGGAACATAAGAACATAAGAAAATGAGGGAGGCTGCAAAAGGCGGTTAGACCTATTCGTGGCAGTCCCTGTGTGAACACCTCTGCCTAATTCCATCTATCATTCTCGTCCATAAATCTGTCTAATCTTCTTTTAAAACTCCCCATTGTCTCAACACTACTGGGTCTGTTCCACTCATCAACTACAGTATTTGAAAACTAGTTCCGTCCTATTTTTCTACTAAACCTAACTGCTCCAGCTTGAACCCGTTATTTCTGATTCTATCCTGGTAACTGATGTGTGAGTGTGTGTTGACTAGTTCTGTCTAACTACTTCCATTGACTTGATTGTGTTAATAGTTGCGCTTCAGGACATTTGTGCCCCACTTTCGGCTAACTCTTTTGACCTTTAAGGGAACTGGCAAATTAGTGGGCTTTTTTACTTTCATTATTTGTGTTCCCCTTGGCCAGCTTTCGCCTCTTACACAAAAAATTGCATACTTCAATTATATTAATTACTTTGGTCTAGCTACTTGTGTTATTTAGCTAGCCGTGCCACGAGAGAGAGAGAGAGAGAGAGAGAGAGAGAGAGAGAGAGAGAGAGAGAGAGAGAGAGAGAGAGAGAGAGAGAGAGAGAGAGAGAGAGAGTGTGTGTGTGTGTATACGAGTATGTATCAACCCTCCCTCACCATCTCCCACCACCACAACCACTACCACCACCACCACCACCGCCTCACCTCAACATTCTTAGACAGATCCCGCTTCTCAATGTTGGCGGTGACGAAGGCGGACACAGACTGCTCCAGGGAGAAGGCGTTGGTGTCATACAGGAGGTGCGCGTCCTTCACCTCTCCCGTGGGTGGAGGCGGCGGGACCTGCAGGATACGCCGCACCTCCTCCCGCAGAGCCTGGGCCGAGGAGGAGGCAGAGCGGAAGGCAAGCTGGGGAAGAAACACAAAGGAAAGATGAGTCCTGGAGGATATTAGAAGGATGGATGAGGGAAGAGAGTGTGAGTGTGTGTTGTGATCGTTGTTTGATGTAATTCGGGTCAGTTTTTCTTATGATTTTGGATAATGTTATTTTACTATGAGTTTTGTAAGAGAAAATGCAAAGAAAAGGTGAGTCCTGCAGGATATTAAAAGGATGGGTGAGGGAAGAGAGTGTGAGTGTGTGTTGTGATCGTTGTTTGATGTAATTCGTGTCAGTTTTTATTATGATTTTGGATAATGATCTATTTCTGTAAGTTTTGTAGGAGGAAATGCAAAGGAGAAGTGAGTCTTGCAGGATATTTGAAGAATGAATGAGGGAAGAGAGTGTGAGTGTGTGTTGTAATCGTTGTTTGATGTAATTCGGGTCAGTTTTTCTTGTGATTTTTGGATAATCTTTTGTTGTTAGCTTTGTTTAGTTTTTATGAGGATTTTTGTTCCGCTTAGCCAATCTGATTCAAAGAAAACAGGATGAAAATGTACCAGAAATAAAAAACACAATCAAAAGGGAAGTGATTCAAGCGCCATCTGATGAAAATGAAAGAAAAAAAGTTCCATAAATAAAAACAAAATCATAATCTTAAAATTCTTCGAATGGCCCTGTTTTTTAGATCACTCGTCATTAGTCCATTAGTGACAATAGAAATATAGAGGGTGATAATTACGCATCATCATTCATTTCCACTATTAATCTCAGCCTCCATTGTCTCCCCACCTGATAAAAATAAAAGAAAAAAAGTACCAGAAAGAGAAATAAAATCCTGTCAAAAATGCTTCATATTGACTTTTTTTCAGATTGCTCGTCATTAGTGACATCAGAAATAAAAGACCGATATCACACATCATCGTTCATTCCCGCCATTAATCTCAACCTCTTTTGTCTCAACTCGCCACTGAGCCGCGAGTGAATATTGATAATGAAATGCCGAAGTTTTGTGTGCCAAGCGTGGGAGAAATTGTGTTACTTGTTGTTGCGACGTAATATTGTAATGTCATTTACTTGTTGACGTAGTAAATGGAGCTGATGGTATTTTTAGCGCCTACTCTTGGCTTCGTAACGCCCACACACACACACACACACACACACACACACACACACACACACACACACACACACACACACACACACACACACACACACACACTTTTCTCCCACGTTCTCTAACAAACTCTTAATATAAAGGAAAAAAAGTTAATGTAGATAATCGATTAAAAATAAGTGATGACTTTTCAAAGCAAACAAAATAATGTGATCAAATGAACAAACAGACCAAACACTGACAAAAAAAATTAAAACAGGCTTAAAAAAAATGTAATTGAAATCGTGTTAATCCATAAACCAGAAAACAAAACTAAAGAGAAACACAAACATCTGCAAACTAACTCGCCGTAACAAGATTAAGACAAAGACATAAACATCCAACACAAGCGAAAACACTGCACAACCAACGCAATAAAACAGTAACTAACTCATTGAACCCATTCAGTACTGGGACACATTTTTACCGTGAATTTTTAAATTCGCAAAGTAGTAAGTAGAATGAATATAAAAATGTGTCCCCGTACTAGTTAAGAGGTAAGGGTCAATGGAGGTATGAAGAACAATGGCCAAGGTCTTCACTATTTTAATTCTGTATGAAATCGCGAAGTAGTAAGTAGAATGAATATAAAAGCGTGTCCCAGTACTAGTTAAGAGGGAGAAATCAATACATTTATCCCATTCTTTTAGCTAACACAGACTGGCATCTAAGTGAACCTTTTTGTTGAATAATTTTTGTCACTGACCAAATATTCCCTCTTCAAAGATTAATGGTTCAGACTCGGTACTATCTAAATCTTGTATAAAATCGCTAAATGATAATCAGAATCAATACAGAAACGTGTCTCAATACGAGTCAAGAGGAAGAAACCAAGACATTTGCCACATTCATTGTTAAATAATTCTTAATATCCAGATATCCTCTCTTACATGAAACAAAACTCCTAAAGATTAATGGTTCACACTCTGTACTATCTGAATCTTGTATAGAATCGCCAAATAATAATCAGAATCAATATAACAACGTGTCCTAGTAATATTTAAGAGGAAGAAATCAAGACATTTTGCCCCATTCTTTAAGTTAACTCTTATATGAAACAACAACGACAACAACAACAATAATAACAATTCCTAGTAATAGTTAAGAGGAGGAAAATATCCCATTCTTTAACCCAACTCTTACATGAAACAACAACAACAACAACAACAACAACAACAACAACAACAACAACAACAATTCCTAGTAATAGTTAAAAGGAAGAAATCAAGACACTTACCCCATTCTTTAAGCTAACTCTTACACGAAACAACAACAACAACAACAACAACAACAACAACAACAACAACAACAACAACAACAACAACAACAACAATTCCTAGTAATAGTTAAGAGGAAGAAATCAAGACACTTACCTCATTCTTTAAGCCAACTCTTACACGAAACAACAACAAAAACAACAACAACAACAACAACAACAACAACAACAACAACAACAACAACAACAACAACAACACCCTTCCAACTCACCACCACAACACTGAACAGCAGCTTTGACTTGAGTTCCTCGGCGTTCTTGAGGTCCGGCAGAGCATCCAGGGAGTCCAGCGTGTCCACCCTTGCCTGGGCGTACAAGTTGCCGTATTTCCTCACCAGGGCAGTGGGGCGGCGGTCTCCCAGGTTCACGTTCTCCAGCCGGGTGTTGCCTCGCTCCACACCCCTCGCCGCTCGGTCTCCCAGTCTGCAAGGAGCCAAGTTAGTTAATTTTCCTTCGTTTATTGTGTTTATTGAGTTTGTATGGACGCTGACTTGATTTATTTGTGTGTTTTTGTGTTTTATTTTTTTTTATTATTTTTTTGTTTTGTTTTGTTTTGTTTAGTGAGCGCTGATATGGGTCAAACACAGCAAAATCATATAGCTGAAATAGGTTAGTTAATTTTTCATTTCTTTATTGTATTCATTAGCTTTATATAGACGGAAAACTGATTCATTCGTCTGTTCTTTTTTATTTAGTTTGATTTCGTTTTTGTTTTTTGTTTAGTGAAGGCTAAACTAAATAGCTGAAATGGATGAATTATTTTTTTCATTTTTTTATTGAATCTATTGGGTTTGCATGAACGCTAACCTGATTTATTTGTCTATTCTATGTTTTATTTTTTTCTCTAGAGAGAGAGAACATAAATACAGAAGACATACACCGCAAAAAATATAGCTGAAATAAGTAAGTTAATTTTTCATCTTTTATCGTATCTATTGGGTCGATATGGACGCTAAAATTGTTTATTCCTCTGTATTGCGTTTTATTTATTTTGTATTTGTTTATTTATTCTTTTTTTCTTTAGTGAACGCAAGGGAAACACAAATAATGCTATTCAAACCAAAAAATTATATGACAAAAATATATTAGTTTTTTTTTCATTTTTCATTGCATTTATTGGGTTTATATGGACGCTAAACTGATTCGTTCCTCTATTCTCTGTTTTATTCACTTTGTATTGATTTACTTATATGATTTTGTTCTTTACTGAACACAAAAGAAATTCAAATGATGGTATGCATACAGAGACAAACACCACATAGTTATATAGAGAAAGTAGCGTAACAGAGAGAGAGAGAGAGAGAGAGAGAGAGAGAGAGAGAGAGAGAGAGAGAGAGAGAGAGAGAGAGAGAGAGAGAGAGAGAGAGAGAGAGAGAGAGAGAAATCGAAACAGAATAACACACATAGACAAAAACACACAAAAACATACAAACAAAACCACCACCGCCACCACCACCACAATCCTTCACTCCTTACCTATCCTTCAGTTTCTTCTCCCTGTCTTGCATGTGGAGGATCGTCTGGCGGGCCTTGGTGATCTCGGCCCGCAGAGTTTCCACCTCCTGACGCAGGGCCGCTGACTCCCGCACGCCAGAGGGAGCAGAGGCACGTGCTGGGGGCGGAGGAGAGAGAGAGAGTGAGAGAGTAAGACGAGGTAATACGTGAGGAATGGTGAGTGTTGAGGGAAGGTCGAGGAATGGTGGAGGAAGGGAGTAAGAAAGGAGGGTATATTTTGAAAACTTATAGTCTCAAGGTGGTTTTTCTTACCCTTCTCATCTGTTAGAGCTTTCCATACTGAATATCCTAAACCCCTGTACAGTCCCACAAATAATTGATAATGGTTTGGTTGGTGGGTGAATGGTGGAGGAAAGGAGTAAGAAAGGAGGGTATATTTTGAAAACTACACCAGTCTCAAGGAGGCTTTTCTTATCCTTCTCATATGTTAGAGCTTTCCATACTGAATATTCTAAACCCCATATACAGTCATGCAAATAATTGATAATGGTTAGGTTGGTGGGTGAATGGTGGAGGAAGAGAGTAAGAGAGAATATTTTGACCACTACTACAGTCTCAAGGTGGTTTTTCTTACCCTTCCCATCTGTTAGAGCTTTCCATACTGAATATTCTAAACCCCTGTACAGTCCCACAAATAATTGATAATGGTTAGGTTGGTGGGTGAATGGTGGAGGAAAGGAGTAAGAAAGGAGGGTATATTTTGACAACTATACTAGTCTCAAGGTGGTTTTTCTCACCCTTCTCATCTGTTAGAGCTTTCCATACTGAATACTCTAAACCCCGTATACAGTCCCGCAAATAACTCATAATGGTTAGCTTAGGTCAAGTTAGGTTAGGTTAGGTTAGGTTAGGTTAGGTTAGGTTAGGTTGGGTTTGATTAGAATGCATTATCATTTGTGAGGACGAGATTATTTTTCCCGGATAGATTTCGGTTAGTATGAAAGAATCTGCTTGTTGTTTTTGCCATCAATCATTAGTTTCTGACGGAGCGAGGGGACACTAAGAAAAAAATGATTTGCGGGAAAAAACAACAGACTGATTCATTCAAAACAGACCACAATCTACCACGAAAAAACAGTTTCACCTGAAATTAAGAAACTGGTGTAGTTGTAAAAATTTAACGAAAGCAGGGAGGTTAGAGGAATAAGTGGAAGGTGGGAATGGAGGAGGGAAAGAGGAATGTAAAGAAAGGAATGGGAGGAGGAGGAAGAGGAAAGGGTAGTGAGAATAACGACAAAGGGGTGGATGAGGGACAGTGAGGTGAGGTGAGGTAAGGTGGTGGAGGGAGAGGAGAGTAATGGTGTCTTTCAGTTTCTATCTTTTAATCTGTCACTGTTTCTGCACGGCTCTCTCTCCGCTTGTTTGCCTGTCTGTCCGTTGCTCTGTCTACCCCCCTCCCCCCCCCCCTCTCTCTCTCTCTCTCTCTCTCTCTCTCT
>CM035223.1:11180570-11181720 GCA_020233015.1 Callinectes sapidus | reverse complement strand
ACACACACACACACACACACACACACACACACACACACACACACACAGCCACCTCGCTCGGCCCCCACGAGCGAAGGGCCTTCACACACACACACACAATGCTATACATTTATGTGGCTACTGCTGCTTCTTCCTCTGCTTCTCAGGGTGGCGATGGTCCTTGCTGCTGCTGCTGCTGCTGCTGCTGCTGCTGGCTGTCCTCTTCCTCCGCTGCTGCTGCTGCTGTACCTGTATGGGAGAGACAAGGGATGGATTAGTATACACAGACAGACACACACAGCCACCTCGCTCGGCCCCCCCGAGCGAATGGCCAACACACACACACACACACACACTACATTCATACTCGTACACACACGATACTGTATACTTACCTGCTTGCTGTTGCTGCTGCTGCTGCTGCTTTTTCCTCTGTTTCTCACGGTGGCGATGTCTGCTGCTGCTGCTGCTGCTGCTAGTAGCTGCCCTCTTCCTCTGCTGCTGCTGTTGTACCTGTATGGGAGAGACAAGGGATAGATTAGTACACACATACATACACATACACACACACACGATACTATATACTTACCTGCTTGCTGCTGCTGCTCCTTCTTCCTCTGCTTCTCAGGGTGGTGATGGTCCTTCTCTTCTTCCTCTTTGCTGCTGCTGCTGGTCGCTGCCCTCTTCCTCTGCTGCTGCTGCTGTACCTGTATGGGAGAGACAAGGAATAGATTAGTACACACACACATACATACATATATACACACACACACACACTGCTGCAATTGGCTATTGCCTCCTCCTCCTTATTCTGGTTACTACGTGGACTACCAGATACTGACTCTCTCTCCTAACCTAACCTAACCTAACCTATCCTATATAGCCTATATTTAACCTAACCTATGTTTAACCTACTTGAGTGAGTCAGTGTGGCAGCCCTTGTAGTTCCCAGGGTGGGGGGGAGGGGTGGGGAAGGCAGCTTTCCCCTGGGTAGTGGATGATTTTTATTTTTTGCAAGGTCCGAGAGGGGTTTGAACCCACTCTTCTTCCCTCACTCAAATCCACATTTCATCACTCTACCCACTGGGCCACGAGGGCCCACCCAAAACTTTGCAAAATTGGTCTATTTCCCCATCTAATGTTCAGGCTCCACTGGGCCGTGAGAACCCCA
>CM035223.1:11170570-11175570 GCA_020233015.1 Callinectes sapidus | reverse complement strand
TCCGCGACGCATTGTTATGTTAATTCACCCACTTTATCCCCTCAAGCCTGTCATTCATTCACATCTGTACTACTTATTCACCCACTAACTCTAATATACCACGGATTCCTCCTCTTACTTACTCTTCATTTAGAATACCACTTAATAATTACTTGAGGTTATAACGAAGATTTTCCTGTCATTCATTCCCATCTGCACTGCTTATTCTTCCACTAACCCTAATATATCATCGACTCTTCCTCTTACTTACTCTTCATTTACACATTAACTTTAACGACTTTATAATGACGAGGTTATAACAAAGATTTTCCTGTATTCATTTGAACCAAGTTTCTGTTCACGTTTTTACCAACTTTCCTCTTTTTTGTGGTGTTTACCAGGCCGTTGGAACTCTGGACATCCATGGCGGTGTTGTTGAATCTTGTAACGCAACACTGGATTAACTTACTGCATAGTGAATGACATTGGAGTTTCTTCCTTTAATAGAACGTGTGGCCTTTGAAAAGTTTGGTATTCATTGCTTCATTGTCTCATCCTTGACTCCGTAGTTCAAAAGTTTCTTGTTTACATGAAGTTTATAGAGAATATATCGTGATTTAGAGATTACCAGAAAGTTCCTTATTTATTTATTTATTTATTTTTATTTCTTTTCTTTTCTTTTTTTAATTTTTTTTTTACCTTGGAGAACATGAATCCTTTGAGCCGCTCAGTGTTGTGGTTTTCCTTTACAAACATTCAGAACATTACCAAACATATAGTAGAAATAAAGAACAAACATAACAGAAGGTTGATTCTCGTCTTCCTTGTTATAAAATGCTTAAGAGACAATTGTACATAAATACGTGAGAAACGAAAGAATAAAACAATAGCACAAGACAGAAATAACTGGGAAAGGTTGATTAAAAACAGCGACTCCGAAGAGGGGCTTAAGCTGACAAGAAGGCGGCAGAGACGGAATAAAATGGAAGCAAACGAAAAGAATGAAAAACTAAACCAAAGGAAAGAAACAAGTAAATAAGAAACCAAGGATAGGAAAGGAGAGGAGGAAGAAAGCGGCAAGATAAAGATGGTGTATAAAACTGGGAGATAGCACAAAGAAGAGAGGAAAGAAGAGAAGAGGAAAAGTGTAGAAGATAAGGAAAAAAATGAAAAAAAGAACAAGTTATAGGAGGAAAGAAGAGAAGAGGAAGAGTGTAGAAGAAAAAGAAAAATTGAGAAAGGAACAACAAGTTAAGGGAGAAAAGACGGAAGGAGAAAAGAAAAAAGGAGGAAAAGTGTAGAAGACAAGAAAAATGAACAAAAAAGAACAAATTGAGGGAGAAAAGACGGAAGGGAGAAAAGAAAAAGGAAAAGTGTAGAAGAAAAGGAAAAATTGAGAAGGGAAGAACAAGTTGAGGGAGAAAAGAAAAAAAAAAAAGGAAAAGTGTAGCAGAAAAGGAAAAATTGAGAAAAGAAAAAAAAAGGAGAATAATTGAGGGAGAAAAGAAGAAAGGAGGAAAAGCGTAGAAGACAAGGAAAAAATAGAAAAAAAGAACAAGTTAAGGGAGGAAAGACGGAAGAGAAACGGAGAACACAAAGAAGAGATAGGATTAAGAGAGGGGAGGAGATGGGAGTGAAGATATGGAGGTAAGGAAAGAGGTAGATAATGACAGGAAAGAGAGGTGAGGGGAAGGGGTGTAAAGATGCCAGGGATGAGAGGGCGGTGGTTTGGCAGTAGATAAGGATGGGGGAGACAGAGGAGAGAGTGGATGGGAAGAAAGAAGCTGGCACAATAAATAAGGATAGAAGGAACAAAAGGGAGAAGGTTGGAGGATATATGATATAAGGGCCGCCGTGGTACAGTGGAACCGCTCGCGCTCTGTGGGTCTTGGGATTCCCGAGCGCATAGGTTCGAATACTGGCTACGGTCTGAGTGGAGATTGGGCGTCCACTCGGGGTAACGGCTCTCTAGTGGGTGGGCTTTTAGATAGGAGGTCTCCATTAGCTGGTCCCTTTTAGTCCATAAATTCCCATGAAAATGCCCATTTTGTATAGATAAAAATACATAGTTCATCCTGCATCGATCATTATTCTGTACCATAGGAGTGCTTTATGTAGGACACCTGTACATGACCAATGCATCACTGGGGGTAAGGAAGGAAGGAAAGAGGGCGTGGTGAGGAGGAAAGGGAAGCAGGAAGGGAGGCTGGTGGAGAGAGAGAGAGTAAAGGGTCGGGTTGTACTTGGCAGCACAGCAGGCGAGGCATCCTAAGCGAGGTGATGCTAATGCTACCAGCCAGTTTTCAGGTGGCGGTAACTGTTATGTTAATGTTAGGAGAATGCATATAGCCTCTTACCTCCCCCTCTAACACCCCCCTCCCTCCCCACAAACACCCACTTCTCTCCCCCCCTTCCCTTCCACCCCACCACACACCACCACCATCATTCCCCCCTTCTCCCCTGTCCAGTCTACCTTCTCTTGCCACACCAGCATGCCAGCCAGCGCACATAAGCTACATCTTGCTCTATACGAGATTCCCATACCACCTTCGCAGCCTCCCAGCCTTCCTGCTTCCCCCACGAGCCGCAGCGTCGTTTGGGGTTGAGTAGTTTGGAGTGTTTTGCGAGACGCCCAGTGTGTGTGTGTGTGTGTGTGTGGCGATAGGGAAGGAGCGTTCGGGATTGCTAACACCCAAACCTCTTCCTGGTGAGCCGTCTTACTTTGGCTGCACCTGTGTGTGTGTGTGTGTGTGTGTGTGTGTGTGTGTGTGTGTGCGTGTGCGTGCGTGAGTGTGTTTGACTCATATTCTTAAACGCTTCTGTGCTTCAATTCCACTATTTTAAAAGTCTTTCTTTATCTCCTTCCCTGCGGTGCTAAACAATTAACAACATCACTAGCAATGTAGATCTTTATTAGCATTTACAAGAAAGGAATGCATGAAAAAGAATATATTTTGCAATTTCTACCAAGTAAAGATGTGTTAGAGTGAACAGTTATTAAGGAAAGATGGAGCAAATAGTAATAAAGGAGTTAAATTGACACGAGATTTAAGATATTTTATTTATTTATTTATTTATTTATTTATTGTTTACGGTTCTGGAAGTCGATTGATAAGATTTCTACAATATTAACTGGAGAAATACTCTGGAAAACCTTGAAAATCAGGTTATAGTATTAGTCGAACTCTGTGTGTGTGTGTGTGTGTGTGTGTGTGTGTGTGTGTGTGTGTGTGTGTGTGTGTGTGTGTGTGTGTGCGAGACTGTATTCTCACTTATCACTTCTTTGGTCTTGAACGTCACACAAAAAAAGAAAAGAAAAATTCCTATTATTATTGTTGCATTCCTCCTTTTTTCCTTCCCTTCCTGTTCCTCCTACTCTCCTTCTCTTCTCGTCCTGCACTTATTCCTCCTCCTCCTCCTCCTCCTCCTCCTCCTCCTCCTCCTCCTCCTCCTCCTTCCCGCCTCGAGCAGAAAGTAATGGATGTAAAATCTACCAATAATTTTCCTGCCAGTCGGTTCTGACGCGTAATCGCTTCGCTCTGTGTTCTCATTACTTCCGCGTCTCACTCAGGCGAACATTTTCATCAATAATATTTCCTCATTTTGAAGTTTCGAACACTTTTCTCATGATATTAAAAAGGTTCAATGTAATGATAACGGTGAGCCTCTTTCTTTCACCTTCCATTGGGGTGCCTCAATTTTAAGTTATTATTTTGATTCATATTTTTAGTATATATGTTTTTGCTGTAATGTACATTTATACTTTTTTGGCAGTGATGTTATTTTTATGTTTTCTTCGTTTTCTCTCTTGATTTATTTTCTATGATATTATTTCTAATTTGTTCGTATATTTTCAAGCAAATCTTAGTTTTCCTTTTATTTTTTTCCCATGATAGTGTTTGAAGTGTCTCTATATCGAATTAAACTTTATACTGTGATTTCACACGGTAATTTACTTTCTTATAAGCAAACTCTAATATTCACTCTAAGATTTACTATTTGCTTTGGGTACGAGAGACGTTACATGAACCCTAACTGCTATGGCTGATCTCTCTCAGCTTTATTATATCTTACAGGTCAGGCTGAGTGAATCTACTTTTATAATTCTAAACAATATTTTTGAAAACTATTTGTTATTTTTATTCTATAATTCTAAACAATACTTTGAAAACTTTTTTTTTTTTGTAAAGACAACATTCAATTTACTATAAGCATTGTCGTTTTCTTATTCAGATCCTTTTTTTTTTCTTTCTTTCTTTTTCTTTCTTCCCTTATGTTTCTTGGCAAAATCTATTGCAATCCATATTTTACTTTACTTTAGGTAGTTTGACTTACTTTAAAATGAACATTTTTCTTTGTCTTTATTCCAAACTCTACTTCCCTTTACACTCCATGCATATTTTCTTGACTTCAAATACTCTTCCTTTTGCAAACCTTCCCTGACTCTTCTCGATCCACCAAAATACGTGGGAGTGTAAATTTCCGTGAATTATATGAAGGTACAGGACAGAGTCTTCAATTAATCTAAGCCGTGAAACATGAAAACTCTTTAAACAATTTCCTCTCACTGGAACGAATTCAATTAATGAAAACATAGTACAGGGGAGACTTTGCCTGACGCGCTGCTGCCATCTAGTGGAAATTCAGCTGGTGCTCCTGCAGTATTAGTATTAAAAATTGCAAGTTTTATAGATGCGTTATAAAAAGATAAATGATGAGAGGTGTGTAGACGAGAAATAAATTGGGACTCGGATATTCTTAGAAATTTCTCGATTCGATGCCTGGAACCTATTAAGCTATATTCAGTTAAAAGAATAAACGTATAAATGAAGGATAGAAGGCAGGAGGAGGAGGAGGAGGAGGAGGAAGAGAAAATAGAAGGAATGAACGTAAGAAAGAAGAGAAAATAGAAAGAGAAGGAATGAAGGTAAGAAGAGAAAGTAAAAGTAAAGGATACACACACACACACACACACACACACACACACACACACACACACACACACACACACACACACACAC
>CM035223.1:11138004-11150392 GCA_020233015.1 Callinectes sapidus | reverse complement strand
GTATGCACGCATATATGTATGTATATCAGCATGCATGTATGAAACCTACCCAAAACTGAATGTAAGTGTATTTCATCCCATCTTACCTTCTAACTATTAACCTCTTCAGTATTAGGATGCATTTTTACTATTAGTTTTTGGTAGAATTAAACTATTTTATTGACGCTAGTGAGGGTCTGTGGAGGTCAAAAGATTAATATCCAAAGTCTACACTATTCTAATCCATACATGAGTTTCCGAAGCTGTTTAAAATCGCAAAATAGGAACAAGAATCAATATAAAAACACGTCTTGGTAGTGAAGGGATAATAGTCACTAGACCAAAACACACCATCAGTTGTCAAGAAAGTGATGAAGCCGATATGGTAGAGAGAGACACTGGGGCACGCTAGCATTACGGAGGTGGTGCAAGTTGTGTCAGGCGCGTGTATCAAAGCGAGGGAATGCTGGTGTCAGTGAAGTGATGTGTGTGCGTGCAGCGAGGACCGAGTTAATCAAATACCTGGCATACTAGCAGCGGGACAGCGACTGGCGAACCATGCATGGGGCAGGTTACGGTGTGGCTGTTCCGTGTGTTGATCAGTGAGAGGTGTGTTGCTCTGTTGTGTTGCACGGAGTTGACTTTTTCGAGGATTGGTTGTGCACATTACGCCTTCCATCTGAGGAACAGTGGCGGGGCTTAACAGTTGTTTTAACATTTTTCCTGCGATTTGGCTCATCTTTCTTATTAACAAACCATCACCGAGAACTTTCGCTTTAAATCACTACCATCTCAAACAATTTTATTAACCAAAGACTGATCAGTGTACTCTTTTAATTATCTTTTCTATTTTTCTGGTCGATTTTCTTAAGATTCCGCTATTTTAAGTGTAAGTTGTGGTGTACGTCGCAGTGAAAGAGTTAAACTTGACCAGAAATGAATGGATAAGTTTTAGGGACCGGCATGTGTACTTTATTTACACGAAGCAATGGTGGTGCTTGGTGCTGCACCTGTACACACTATAATGATAATTCTGATGCAACAATAATAAGCTCTTTTATGCGTTATTCTATTCTTTTCATTTCTTTATTTCCCTTTTATATTTCTTGCTCAATTGGACGAAAACCTTAAGTCTAAATATAGCTGACCTTGTGTACGTACAGTAATGTCCTGAAAACTCTGTGAAGTTTATAAAGGTCAAAAATAAATGTTCCGTGGTTAGTGGTCGAGAAGTCTTTTACATTCACTTCCACTGTGCTTCGTGTTTTCTTCACTGTTAAGTCTTCTGATCAGTCTCACAAATACCAAACAGTCTGTAGTTTTTCTAGTCCTAGAAACAAATACATATAAAGATGAAGGCATATAATTAGTTATTGTAGGAATAGGTAGAACAAATAGAAATTACTGTTAGTCTTATAAAGGAGGATATCAATATATGCACAACCACTAAGGATAAAGAGCAATATAACTCGCCAGTCGTCCCTGTGTGCGCACTGACCAGGCGACACTTGATGGACAGAGGAAGGCTGGCGGATCGTGTGTTGCCTGACCTCATCATAATAACGGGTCGCTTTTAGGTCCGCATTCAGAAACGCTCGGCTCTCTTACCACGACTATTTTCAAAGGCAATAGAAAGTACACATCGAGCTTCTGAGTGTGTTTCTCCATGTCATTTATATAGTAACCTTGTTAATTTGTCATTAGAGCCATAAAAAGCATCTTTGTAAATTTGTATCACTTAAACAGGAGCCTTTTGAAATAGTGAAGGTGCAGCGGTGAAGTATATCTGAATATGGGCTTTAGCCTCATTGGAATCTATTGGCTTTATCATTCTGTGTGTAAAGGACGCTCTCTGACAGCAACAAAAATAATGACGAAATAAAGACACTATGTTTCTCTCTCTCTCTCTCTCTCTCTCTCTCTCTCTCTCTCTCTCTCTCTCTCTCTCTCTCTCTCTCTCTCTCTCTCTCTCTCTCTCTCTCTCTCTCTCTCTCCAGTATAGCAATATTAAGAAACATTAAGTTTTTTTTTTTCCTTATCCGTATACTGGACGGTTACTAAGAAGAAAATTAAGCAATAGAAACGGTTATTTCCATGACTGCTCTATAAATAGTACAGTGGAACCACATGCGCTTTGGGGGACGTCTGTTCTTAAAGTCCCACGGTCCCAGAGTAGATAGGGCTTCCACTCTGGGTAATGGTTCCCAAACGGATGGGCTTTCAGAGAAAAGGTCTACATTAGGTGGTCTCCTTTAGTCCACAAATTCACACAAAAAACTCACATTGTATAAAGTAAAAAATTGCCAAAATCATCAAATATTGTCTTGCTTTGAACATTTTGTATTTTTGTCCATGCTATTCCATTTGCAACGCTATGTAATGTGCAAACATACTTTTTTTATGTCCATTCCCTACACGATAATGCATAGGTAGTGCTGCAGTAGTAAATAGAGATACATGTCCAAAACATTACCTATTTCCCTGCAAATGCACAATATATTACCTAGACTAAAAGATATTTTCTATGAGTAACTATCATTTTCATTGCTGCATCATGTATAAAAGCTGAGAAGTTTAGAAACACACATTGAGTAGGAAGACAGAAAGCAAAGTAATACACCACATTCTCAGCAGGACAAGACAAAGCCCTTATCATGCTATTAGTGTGTGTCGACGCTCCTGTGTTCACTATTGTATGTAGCACAGTGGGTTCATCTTTCCAGCTGTCCTCTTTGTCCCTAAGAGGATCAGTTGAGTAAAGCACCGACACATGCGAGAACATACTCCTTAACATATTTGCGTCATTGAAATACAGAAGGCGTCTCATTAGGGAAACCTGTGTGTTGGCCAGCGACGCGGCACTGAGGGGTGGAGAGAGAGAGAGAGAGAGAGAGAGAGAGAGGGAGAGGGAGTTCATTTACACTTTGCACTTTGGCTTCTGTAACTTCGGTCTTTGTTGTCTTTTAGTGGGATTAACCAAATACTGCTCTATATTCAGATTTCAAACAATCGACACCCCCCCCTTATCTCTCTCTCTCTCTCTCTCTCTCTCTCTCTCTCTCCTCTCACTCTCTCTCCCCTCTCTCTCCCTCTCTCTCTCTCTCACTCTCTCTCTCTCTCTCTCTCTCTCTCTCTCTCTCTCCCTCTCCCTCCCTCTCTCTCTCTCTCGCCAAAGTACCCTCCCTGAACACCCAAAATGTGAGAGCACTGTTGAAGTTAGACGGACACTTTTTTTCGGATGGGGAGGAGAAGGGGAGCTAAGCTGAACCCCTCCGCCACTCCCTTGCCTGGGGGGAGAGGAGGCCTGGGTGAAAGTGCGAATTTATCCACCCCACTGCTGAGGGAGAGGGAGAGGACGTGAAGGGGAGAGAGACTATTGATTCTTTTTTGTGTTGGTCCCTGAATGACTTCGTATTTAAGCTGCTTTTCCCACTCAACGTGTTTCTTTTTTTTCTTTTCTTTCTTTTTTCTTCTTTTTTTTTTTACTGTCCCTCGCTTTTTTGTAGTCGCGTTAAGTACTCTTCAGTGTTCTCGTGCATTTTTTCCCCGTGCTGGTGCGTGTTTTTGTGGACTTTTTCCCGTGTGTGTGTGTGTTTGTGTTTGTGTTTGCGTGTGTATTTAGTTAGTGTTTTTTGTTTAGGTATTTATTTTTGTTGTTTGTTTTTGTATTTTATTGTGCTGTGTTATTTGATGTTTCGGATAATACATTGTTTTTTTCTGTGTGTGTGTGTGTGTGTGTGTGTGTGTGTGTGTGTGTGTGTGTGTGTGTGTGTGTGTGTGTGTGTGTGTGTGTGTAGATGCACCTATGCGATGAATACTCTACGGTAAATGTCAACTAACTACTGAGGACTCTATTACTATCACTAACTATACGAATAACGAGGAGATTTTTTGTTTTACGTCAGTCAGTAACTTAAATAATGATGACACTTTATCATTTAATTACTCACAAAAAAATAATAATATTGTAATGAATTTTCTGCGAGTTTTTTTGTTTTTTTGTTTTTAATGAAATGTACCAAAATAGCTGACTTTCATTTAACAATATAGGTCAGTGAGTCATTCACTTTCTTTTTGGTTGGTGATGTAATTGTTCAGATTTATTCATTTTTCACACTCGTCTGATTTTCATTAAATAGTATTAAATGTTCAGTGAATTTCAGTTTGCCTCGTGACGAATATTAAAACCATTCACAAACACAAGATTCCCTTTAAATTGGTCAGTCATTCATGCACACTCCCCACTCACACTCGTTGTTTATTTACCACTTACAGTCACAAACCAAAAAAGAAGAAAAAAATGTTAAGATATACTAATATAAGCTGTTAAATAGCGGGTCTCGAAAAAAAAAGGGCACCAGAATAAAATGGCACAGGAATAAATGGGATCAGAAAGAAATGGCACAGAAAAAAAAAATGGCACAGAAAATTTTGGCACATTTTTCAGGATAGGTTAGGTTAGGTTAATAATATTCTTTACCATTTTTTTTTTCCTGTACCATTTTTTCTGGTCCCATTTAATCCTGTGCATTTTATCCACTGCCATTTTTCGTTACATTCATTAATAGCTCACTGAACAACCTTAAAAAATACAAACATTCTCTCTTCCTTACCACGTCACGTATATATTATCCATCACAAGTTAATAATAGTCGCCCATTTATTCCTGTGCATTTTTTTTCCATTGCCATTTTTCGTTACATTCATTAATAGCTCACTGAACTTCCTTAAAAATACAAACATTCTCTCTTCCTTACCACTTCACGTATCTATTATCCATCACCAACATTCTCTCTTCCTTATCGTATCTACCTTCCTTACGTGTCTATTTATCCATCACCAGTGAATAATAGTCGCCTCAAGAGTGTTATCTAGAAACAACAACAAAAAAAGAGAGAATTTCCCGCGGTGAGTAACAAGGTTTCCGCCACGAAGGCCACAAACGACTGGCGCATCCACACACACACTTTAAAGTTGTGTTTCCCTTTGACAAAAAACACACAAACAAGGGAAACCAGGTGCGCACAAACAAGGGAACCGGGAGTACATGTGTGTAATTACCTAATATACTCCCTTTTTTTCGTCCCTGAGCCACAATTAACGATCGATAATTTGATTTGTTGCCTCCAAAAGCTGATGGGACGCGGGAGCTGGGAAAGTACGAGTTGTTTTTATTTCTCTTTAGTGTTTTGATGGTTGTTTTATTTGATTTTATTTGTATGGTGTTATGGTTCTCTCTCTCTCTCTCTCTCTCTCTCTCTCTCTCTCTCTCTCTCTCTCTCTTTCTCTCTCTCTCTCTCTCTGACAATATCTTTTTAATGCACATGCTGCTGTGTCTCCCGTAAAGTGAAACCTTTAATATGCACTTAAAATTTTCATTGCTTTACGAATGAAGTCTTCACTCACACAATTGCTTTACGAATGAAGTCTTCACTCACACAATTTGAGATGTGTTGGGTTGAGGATTGAGTGACGCTGGTGCCCTTCATCAAAGTCAGTCTTGATTTGTGATTTATTTCATGTCCAAACATTATACACACAGAAGACGAAATCACTAAATTCCTCATAGAAGCTTTGGTTTTTAAATTGAAATTATCCTAGTCATGTGTAATTTATTGTTCCCAGTGTAGCAGAATCCATTATCAGTAGCGCCATAGTGACCAGTAGGTGGACATTAACAAGTACAAGTAATAACTCTAATTCCATCAGACGTGTGGGTAAAGCAGCGTCATGTTTGATTATATTTGACGTGTACAAATGTATCAAAAGCAGCGTAATTTATTATCATTATTTTGATTCTTATTTCATTTATGTTTGTATTTTACTTTTGCAAATGAGTATTGCACAGTATTAATATCAAACGTACAGAAATGTTCCATCACTAAAGGTAGATGTAGGTAATATTTGTTTCCATAATAGTTAATGATAATCAATAATGAATGTTAGATCATTATTTCTGTGTGATTTATGATTGCAACTCTAAACGATATATTTTCTTTACTAATGACATCTTTCTTGATTATTTGTGATGCAGTTATTACCCTGAGGCAGTGAATAGCTAAGTTATTTATATTAGCTAAGCTGCACTTGTCCTATACATTCAATGTGACATATTCAGAATGACGATGTTGATTGCAAGGAAAGACTGGCGTTATGAAATATAAAAAAAAAGGTGTGTGTGTGTGTGTGTGTGTGTGAGGCAGCTGGACGTCACAGCAGCAGCAGACACTCTTGACACTCGCTGCGTGGGTAGTGCAGCAATGAACAGCAGTTATCTGGCTGGTGTCGATATTCCTGTCTTTGTGTGAAGGGAAGTGTGAGTGAAAGGGTGACGGAGGCCTGAGGTGTGAAGTAATGGGGTGAAAGTAGGGTGAGTGTGGGATGAGCGAGGAATATTAGTTACAGATCAAGGATGGAAAAGGAAAGGCCCGGTATGAGGTAGATTGTGTGGTGAGGGGAGGGGAGGGAAGGGGAGGTTAGGGGTAAGAGAGAGGAAGTGTGTGTGATGAGGGAATGGGTGAAAAATGAGATGAAAGATAGCGATGAAAAGGAGAGGATATCAGTAAAATGTAAGGGGGTGAGATATGGCGATAAGAGAATGAGGGTTCGAGAGAGGGAACGAGAAAAAGAGTAGTTGGCGATAGAGCGAGTGGAAGAGAGAGAGATGAGGAAAGGATGAGAATTAGAGAGACAGATGTGGAATGAGTGGTGGAGAGAGGGTATCAATGTAATGTAAGGGGATGAATAATGGCGATAAGAGAATGAGTGTTCGAGAAAGTGGACAAGAAAGAAAGAAGATGGAGATGAGGAATGATGTGATTAGAGAGACGGATGGAATAAATATGGAATGAGAAGTGGAGGGAGGTTATTAGTGAGGTGTAAGGGGATGAATAACGGCGATAAGAAAATGAGTGTTCGAGAAAGTGGACGAGACAGAGACAAGTTGGAGATGAGGAATGAGGGAATGATGTGATTAGAGAGACGGATGGAATGAATATGGAATGAGAAGTGGAGGGAGGTTATTGGTGAGGTGTAAGGGGATGAACAACGGCGATAAGAAAATGAGTGTTCGAGAAAGTGGACGAGACAGAGACAAGTTGGAGATGAGGAATGAGGGAATGATGTGATTAGAGAGACGGATGGAATGAATATGGAATGAGAAGTGGAGGGAGGTTATTGGTGAGGTGTAAGGGATTGACAGGTGGGGAGAAGGGATGGGGATAATGTGTGGGGATTGGATTGGGGGAATTATGGGAGTAGGTGAGAGAGAAAGAGGATGAGCGGGATTATCGGCAGAATTGTATTTCGAAACATGATGGTTTGTATATATTTAAAAAAACTCCATACTAAACTTTTGCTGTGATGAAAATATTTTAGACCAACATTCTTTTCTTCTTTATTTTCAATCAAACCAAACTTTCTGTGAGTGGAGTGTGGTGGTGCGAGGAAGCACGGGACAAGAGTTACTTTGAGAGGGTTTTTACTGTTATTTTCTTAGGTATTGTGACAGACTGTATAAAAAAAAAAGTATGAAAGTTTATGACTGGTGTGTGTGCTTGGCAGGTAATGTAGTGCGATGAATAACAGTATCTTTTACCTTTGTTCTCTTAGGTATTGTTACAAACTGTATAAAAAAAGGGCATTAAAGTTTATGACTGGTGTGTGGTTAGCAGGTAAAATAGCGCAATGAGTAATAGTGTTGAGCAGGTAATGTTGGATTCAGCAGGTAATGCAGAGTTTGGAAGGTAATGTAGAGTTTGGCAGGTAATGTAGGGTTGGCAGGTAATGTAGGGTATGGCAGGTAATCTAAAGTATGGCAGGTAATGTGTTTAGCAGGTAATGTTATGTTTAGCAGGTAATGTTTTGTTTAGTAGGAAATGTGTTTATAAGATAATGTTTTGTTTACCAAATAATGAGATGCCATGAATAACAAGTGTCTTTACCTTTGTTTTCTTGGGTATTGTGACAAACTGTATAAGAACAAAGGCATCAATGTTTATGCCTGGTGTGTGGTTAGCAGGTAAAGTGGTGCGACGAATAACTGAGCTGGTGGGCAACTTGTATTTGATGACTGAGTATTATAGATTATGTCATTTCTCAAGAATAGAAAGTATTCACCACCACCACCACCACCACCACCACCACCACCACCACCACCACCACCACCACCAACAACAACAACAACAACAACAACAACAACAACAACAACAACAACAACAATAGCACTACCACCAAAATTACCGCACCTGAAACTAATCAATCTATCTATCACTGTATTTCGGAAAACAGTTCCTTCCATCTCCTTTTCACATTGAACATTATCTAGTTAACCATTACCTCTGAGTGTTTCCATCTTGTTTACATCTCCCTTGGTATAACCGCCTGTAATTACTCCTTGTTCTACCAGACCACTAACTCAAAGGTACTGTTTACATTAACCTCTTAACCAAACGATCAGTAAAAAGGAAGAAAAAAAGAAGAAAACGAGTCACTGTGCTTTGTGCCGTGACCAAGACAACATTACAGGGATCGAGGTGCGGCTTTCCTCTTTTTTGGCATCCTGTTGGTCGTTCCTTTTTCACGCAGAACACGGCCTGCACCAAGAACGGGAAGCGGTTAAGCGGTTGGTCTAGTATTCCGTGATTGCCGCGAAGTTAACATGGACGGACGCGATGTATTGGCATCGCTTTGGGAATAGAAACAACTAACGTGTCTTCAACGGCGCACTTAACCTTCTGGTGTTCCCCGCGTGTCGTGTCCGCCTCACTGGTTGGTTTCCTGAACTGCCTTTATTGCCCCCCACCAACTTCCACTATTAAATAATTTGCCAGATTAATTAGAATTCCTCAGTGTAATATCGCAATGAATACTTTACCTCCATCTAAATGCAAATAAGATAAATTAAATTGCTTGTAATTAATATTGATACAAGATAACATCATTTATTACATTTGAAGACAGTGTTTGTGCCGCGGGGAGGCTGGCAGAGGGCAAGGAGACACCAGGCGGCGCTGAGGGACTGAAATACTGAAGAAATGAAGAACTGAATGACTGAGGAACTGAGAGACTTATGGACTAAAGGACTGAGAGACACTGAGGGGCTGAGGGACTGAAGGACTGAGGACTGAGGGACTGAAAGACTGAGGGACTGAAAGACTGAGGGACTGAAAGACTGAGGGACTGAGGGACTGAAGGACTGAGGACTGAGGGACTGAAAGACTGAGGGACTGAAAGACTGAGGGACTGAAAGACTGAGGGACTGAGGGACTGAAGGACTGAGGGACTGATGGGACTGAGAGGCTGAGACACTGAGGAACTGATGGACTGAAGGACTGAGGAACTGAGATATTGAAGGACTGAGAGACTGAGACACTTTGCTCATATTAACAGATTCAACTCAATGTGTAAGTTTGGAGTGCAAGTATTGGCAGCGTGACTTTAGTGAACACATCGACATTGACGTTAGAACAAGAATCAATTAAACGGTCAAGAAGAATGCAGATATTGGTTGATACGTAGGATTTGAAAGAGTAGGGACTTGATTTTTCTCGTGTATGTATTTGTCTAGCATTTCGATTTAATTATGCGGAATGTAGTTACTTAAGGTAGTCTATTAAGATTCTCCTTCTTTAATTATTAATGTTGGTGAAAATCTGTATGCTTTTTTTTTTTTTTTTTTTTTCTTATGATGATTATGCTAGCTACTTTAATACACAGGCACGCAGTCTTCCATTAGTACAGAGAAGAATTGCAAAGAATAGTAAAAGACAATGATTTTTCTCATGTTCTGTAGAAAAGGAGGAAAAATGCACAATTCTGTTACAAAAATACTCAAAATAATATAGGACAAAGATGCTGAGAGAGAGAGAGAGAGAGAGAGAGAGAGAGAGAGAGAGAGAGAGAGAGAGAGAGGTCACATTATCATTACCTTGCAGTGAGATTGTAGTGTAGATTCCAGGAAGACAGATGAACATTGTCTGGCAAAAGAATGTACTCCTCCGGGCGGCCTTTTTATAACATGTGACTTTCCGGGAAGCAGTGAGTGAGCGGGTTCGGGTCAAGATGCTGAAAGTCTCCCAAGCCCAGATTCACCACGACTATTTTCAAACACCACAGAATTGACTATCCATGTTCCTAGGACCATTTTGACTATTAGTAACGCAGAAATCTGGTTAATATCATTAGAAAATTAGAAATACCTTTAAAAACTCGTGTGCCTTCAAGTAGAGCCTTTTGAGAGTAGTGGAGAAGTGGCAGAGCAGTGTTTAAGAATATGGCTCTCAGTCTAGCGAGGTTTTCAAGGCGCAGTGGAGACCCAGTTCGAGAATAGTGTAGAAGGCTTCAGGCGCGGCGCTCTGGGTACGGCGGTGTATATATACTCAATAGTACAGCGAGGGGGTCTCTCTCTCTCCATGTTGAGCTGAATACTGTGTACTGTTATTACTGAGGCAGATTGAAATGTGACATTGTGTGTGGATATACAGTTATGAAGCAAGGGAATGTACTGTGTCGATCTTCTGCAGAGTACAGTGTCGGGTATTGAAATGCTGGAATATACTGTGGCGATATGTATTGTGTCAGTATCTGCTTCAAAATACAGTGTCAGGATGTAAAACAGTGGAATATACTGTGTCGATATGTATGGTGTCAGTATCTGCTGCAAAATACAGTGTCAGGATGTAAAACAGCGGAAAATACCGTGTCGATCGATATATGTATGGTGTCAGTATCTGGTTCAAAATAGTGTTAGGAAATAAAGCGCCGGGATATACTGTGTCTAACTTTTTGATGCAGTGTCAGAATACAAGATGATCCACAGTCTGTATAGCACTGTACTACATATTCCTATTCCATAACATAGCTACACATCAACACTTCATTGCTTTTCCAGGGCCAATAATCCATTTACGTTCAGTCTATTACATTCTTGATCGAATCCTCTTTCTATTTCACTTTGGATTGAAACATGTTCCTTTACTTTTTTTTATCTTCTTCATTTATATATCAATTTACGTATTTACAGCACTAGTATTCGATTTTATAACCACATTCCTTCCTTAAAAAAACAATTGAAGGGTATGAGGGAACAAACTATGCGTGACTTGCCCTACTTTGTTTTCCCTTTTTTCTGTAAAATGTATGAGTGTTATGGATCACTTTTACTTAGTCAGCAAATGTTTGACCCATTCAATACTGGAACGCGTCTTTATATTTTTCTGCTTATTATCTGGCGACATTATACAGCCTCAGAAACTTATGTGGGGACTCAAATGGTACGGATTCTGACCATTAATCTTCTGACCTCCATAGACCTTTCCTAATGTCAATAAAATCGTCTAGCCATACCTCTTCATTACTGATACGCGTTTTTATATCTATTTTACTTATCAATTGGTGATTTTAGACAGCCTCAGAAACTCATGTTGGGATTCAAATGGTACAGACTCTGGCCATTAATCTTCTGACCTCCATAGACCTTTCCTAATATCAATAAAATCGGCTAGTCATACCCCAAAACTCGTGGTGAAAATGTGTCCCGGTACTGAAGGGGTTAACCATTATTCTCTGCGTTCATGTAACAGGAGACGAGAAAGACCGAGCGATAGAGAGACCAACACACAAACCACAGCGTAGGTTAATTTACCAACCAGTAAATAGAAACACTGACAGCCATGAAGTTAGGTAGCCTGACAAACACACATACATGAGAGAGAGAGAGAGAGAGAGAGAGAGAGAGAGAGAGAGAGAGAGAGAGAGAGAGAGAGAGAGAGAGAGAGAGAGAGAGAGAGAGAGAGAGAGAGAGTTGTAGAAAAAAATAAATAAACGTAAATATCAAATCAAGAACACACAAACATACACGCCTTAAAAAACCCTTTCAAATTATCTCCACGAAAACCCCAAGACTTAAAAAGAAATACAAATACAATACAAATAGAAATACAAATACAATACAATACATAAGAAATACAAAACGACATCAAACTTTTGTCTTTGTAAAATTAAAAAAAGAAAAAGAAAATGCAAACTCCCAAAACAAAGCAGGAAGGAAACACGTTACTCACAAGACAGATTCACGAGCGACAGAAAATAACCTTTATAGACAAACTCTGCCCCAGCCTTCCTCTCTCCTTCCTTCCTTCCTTCCCAGGCCGTCAGTTTTCTACCCGAAGAAGTAGCGGGTGACAATCGTACCCTGCCTCAGTGGGGAGGAAGGAAGGAAGGAAGGAAAGAAGGAGGAAAGGAAGGAAGGAAGGAAGGAAGGAAGAAAGGAAGGGGAGGGGAGGGGAGGGAGGAGGGGAGGGGAGAAAGTATTGCCAAATCAGGGCTGAGGAACAGAACGCTAAGCAGGAGAGCAGACTATGGGGAAACATTCTCTCTCTCTCTCTCTCTCTCTCTCTCTCTCTCTCTC
>CM035223.1:11117995-11130048 GCA_020233015.1 Callinectes sapidus | reverse complement strand
GAGGAGGAGGAGGAGGAGGAGGAGGAAGAGGAGGAGGAGGAGGAGGAAGACGAGGAATATAAGAAGGAAAGCAAAAGAAGTTCAGAAGTTGAGATCTTTACTAAGGTTTTTCGTTAACTGTGCAACTCCTAACTATGAGGAAGAGAGACTGGATAGCATAGAAGGTGACTCTTTTCTTTTCAACCTCACACCTAAGGTGTTACCGTGTTTTTTTTTATTTATTCTTTTATATATAATGTTTGCTTTTCACGGGACATTATGGGCTAAAGCAGACAATTTAATGGAGACCTCCTCTCTGAAAGCCCACCCGTTTGGGAACCGTTACCCCGAGTGGATGCCCAATCTCCCCTCGGACCGTGGCCAGGATTCCAACCCATGCGCTGTGGAATCTCAAGGCACAGAAAGCGCATATGGTTCCACTGTACCATGGAAATGAGGTATACTTTTACTTGACATAACATACAACCATAAAAATTTGGTTATCTGATGATGCGCTTTCTGTTTTTCCTTCTATATCATTTCTGTATATTAAGAAAAGGAACGGTTCTAAATATAATCCTTAAAGAACGCCAGTATCTTTATTCATTATATTGATGAATTACCGTTAATTGGTACACGTTGTATCAGGCAATCCACAATGCACGCGACCACCTCACCTGATATGCAATGACGTGAAATGCAAAGGAACGGGAAATAAATAGAATAAAAATGGTTAAAATAAAGGGATATTCAGAGAGAGAGAGAGAGAGAGAGAGAGAGAGAGAGAGAGAGAGAGAGAGAGAGAGAGAGAGAGAGAGAGAATGGAGCTTCCTCTTTTGGAATCTATTAAGAGTGACATGACGGCAAGTTGTTCAAAGCCTCTACGTTTCATTTAATTGCAAGTTAAAATGGAGTCACAAGTTGTAAGAGGGTTAATTAGTCTGCCTCGTTAAGTTGGCAAGAGTGAGCAGTGTTTTCTCATCGATATTTCCTCAGTAACCTTACGCAGAGAGAGAGAGAGAGAGAGAGAGAGAGAGAGAGAGAGAGAGAGAGAGAGAGAGAGAGAGAGAGAGAGAGAGAGAGAGAGAGAGAGAGAGAGAGAGAGAGAGATACAAAGTAATCATCAGCATTAATATTGCCTAATTTCTTAAACATTAAAAAGAAAGGAAATTAGATCACTTTGCGTTATATTTTTTGAGAAATTAAGGAGATGAAGTTCCTTGAGTTATTCTTCTTAAGGTCTGTTTCTCTGCGTCGGAATTATATTTGTCATTGGGTTAGACTCTTTCCAGCGTTTCACTGTTTTTTTTTTTTCTGTAATAATGGGAGCAGAATTATACATAATATTCAGGATGGGATCTGACAAAGTAATTATAGAGTTAAAAAAAATTCTGATTTGTTTTGAAAAACTCGTTCAATGAAGCCTACCAGTTTGTTGGCTGGCTTGACCACCTGTGAGTGGTCCTGGTCAGGTTTAAAATGAATTATTATTAGGACTCCTAGATATTTGTCTCTACAATTTACTGCGGGAAGCTGTGGGCCTTTCATCAAATACTGAGTTGACTGGTGGTGCTACTGATGTACGGTGCTTTATGTATATTTATCGATGATGACGACGATGATGTTGTCTGCCATTTACTGGCGTAACTAGTCAATCAGTCTAACCCTGACCGAAGTATTTCTCTGTCTTGAATCGTGATTGCTTTACAAGGAATTTTCCTATCATCGGTAAATTTCGATTCACGTGAGATCATTTGTGTGTAATAAGAACAGAACAGGACAGAGCACAGACCCCTGCGGGACGCCACTGTTAACATGAATCCAACAGACGAAAAACTGTTCACAACGACTCTCTCTTTCTGCTCAGATAGCCAACTGTGAATATTGCCAGAGACATCATGTAAGACAAGACTCAACTAATTAATTGTGCATTTAGGACTCAATCAAACACTTTCAGGAAATCCAGTTGCACTATTTCTACTGCTCCATTTTTATCATAAACATCACAAACATAATGAAAAAAGTCAATAAACTGTTAAACGCTAATATTTATTGGCGAGACTATTTACTATATAATTAATTTTAAAAAAAGACTGTGTTGTTGCGAATCACTGTTTCCACGAGGAGAGAGAGAGAGAGAGAGAGAGAGAGAGAGAGAGAGAGAGAGAGAGAGAGAGAGAGAGAGAGAGAGAGAGAGAGAGAGAGAGAGAGAGAGAGAGAGAGAGAGAGAGAGAGAGAGAGAGAGAGAGAGAGAGAGAGAGAGAGAGAGAGAGTAAAGGGGGATTAGATTAGAGGAAAGAGAAAACGAGAGAGGAAAGCAAATCCCAAAGGAGGAGGAGAGACAGAGAGAGGGGAATATAAAACGAAAAAAGGGTCAAGGAAGAAGAAGAGGAAGAGGAAGGAAGATCAAATTAAAAGAGGGGGAGGAGAAGGACGAGAAAGAGAAACATAAGGAATGAAAATTGACCTCCTTTTCATTGTCGTTTTATCAGCAGTACTGGGCATGTGGTTCAGGGAAGGAAGCGCAGCATTTCATCTTCCACAGTCACTTATCATTATATTACTGTGCTAACTGATGCCAAATATATCCTGAGTCAGTCACCAGTTGATTTAGGTTTGTGAAATTTAGTATCGCAAACACGCACACACACACACACACACACACACACACACACACACACACACACACACACACACACACACACACACTGCCTGGTATTTGGACTCAATTGCTATGTTAAGTTATTTTCGTGTATACGTGTGCGATAATTCCGTTTTCGGCCGCCCATCTGAACCTTCTGTGGCGTCCAAACCACAGATTCCCTTTCCATCAGTCCACAGTCTTTCCACAGTAACATAACGCACGTGTGGGCGAGGCAGGATCCTGTCGCTGATGAAGCACAACAACTACACACACTTACTGACATTACCAGGAAGGCCAGCGATATAATTAATTGAATACATTTTGCCTGAAACTAATTAGGATCAGACATTTTTTTGCTCGTACCAGAGTCAGATAAAGGTCGAGGTCACCTGTACGTGAGCCGCATAACCTGACATAACATACCTGACCTTTATACGCGTAACTATGAAAAAATATACAATGTGGGTGTTTTACGGGAATGTATGGGCTAAAAAAAGACCACCTAATGTAGACCTTGTATCTGAAAGCTCACCCATTTGGGAACCGTTACCCCGAGTGGATGCCTACCCTTCTTCCTCCTATCGATGTTGATCACTCACATAAAGAACACATACACTCTATTACTGACCCTCACAAAAGGTAATTCAATGCACATGAGCCGTAGTGTATTTGACTATTCTTTGCAGACAACACGATATGACCTTCCACATCATTTACCACAGCCTGCCCTCTAAAGACCACTTTTTTTCCTTCACACTAAACGACATGCCCTTAATCCTAACCACACTTACATTCTTTACAGACAACAATTGACATGACATACCTCATCATTTACCACAGCCTCCCCTTTAAACACAACTCTCTTTCTTCACACTAAACTACATACCATTAACCCTAACCACACATACATTCTTCACGCCAAATTAATTAACAGGAACGAGGAAAAAAAATCTTCATTTCTTAAATCTTATTTAGGGGCCTCAATGGGTCTTTTTTTCTTCAATTACACTTTATTTTGCCCTTTACCGGATTCTCCTCTTACATAGAAAAGTGTCTCTAAACTCCTGGTACGTCAGATGCTCGAGCGACAGAAAGAATAGTACGTCAGATACTCGACTGACGGAAAGAATACCAAACAAAGCACTCAACATTCCACCTTCTCACTGACCTTAACCCTTTCACTGCGATGCGAGACAGTTAGCAATATCAGCAGCAATGCATGTGATCTTTATTACCATCTACGAGAATGGAGTGCATGAAAAACAGTGTATTTCCAATTCTTTTATCGAATTTAAAGATTTCACGTAACTATGGAACGAAAGAAGATGTGGTAGAGTGATCATTTATTAGGAAAGATGAAGGAAATTGTATGTGACCTTTATTAGCATCTAAGAGAATGGAATGCATGAAAACTGTATATTACCAATTCTTTTACCGTATTTAAATATTTCAGGTAACTATGGAACGAGTGAAGATGTGGTAGAGTGATCATTTATTAAGGAAAGATGCAGGAAATAGTATGGGATCTTTATTAGCATCTACAAGAATTGGATACATGAAAAAACAGCATATTTCCAATTCTAATACCGGATTTAAAGATTTCAGGTAACTGTGGAGCAAGTAAAGATGTGGTAAAGTGATCATTTATTAAGAAAAGATGGAGCAAATAACATGTGATCTTTATTTGCATCTGCAAGAATGGGATGCATGAAAAAAAAACTGTATATTTCCATCTTTTACTGTATTTAAAGATTTCAGGTAACTATGGAACGAGTAAAAATGTGATAGAGTGATCATTTATTAAGGAAAGATGGAGCATATAGTATGTGATCTTTATTAGCATCTGCGAAAATGGAATGCATGAAAACAGTATATTTCCATTTCTTTTACCGTATTTAAATATTTCAGGTAACTATGGAGCAAGTAAAGATGTGGTAGGGTGACCAGTTATTAAGGAAAAATGGAGCAAATAGTACGTGATCTTTAGAGCATCTGGTGTTTAACGATCTCAGATAACTATGGAACCAGTAAAGATGTGATATAGTGACCAGTTATTAAGGAAAGATGAAATAAACAGCAGTGAAAGGGTTAAGGAGAGCTTCACTAGTCTTGTAAGGTAGTGAGACAGAGCCGGTGGTGTCTGGGTGGCTCCTCACGTCCCCAGAACTCTGCTCGTCATAGTTCAGCTTTCCTCATTATAATCGGATTACGAAGCGTGTCTGGGAACTCATGTGGGGCGTGAGGTATTGGGTATATAAGTTAAGTCAGGAATGATTAGCGTGCGGGGAATTGTCAAGGAGTTATAATTCAGGATGCCAATAAGATACCTTTTTTATTTATACATTACACATATAGGTGGTGGAATTATGAATAGACGCTGTGATCTTGGGTTAAAAATCATTAGTCCTCTGCCAGTTTTTCTAAGGTTTTTGGTTTTTCTCAGCATCTTGGTTGGTTAGGTTAGCAGTGACTTCCAATAAAGAGTTATGGAAAGGGGATGCTTTCTTGGGTTAAGAATTAGTAGTCCTATGTATTTTTTCTAAAGTTTCTTCACTTCTTACCGTGCAATTGTTTTTTCTTAGCATGTTGATTAGGTTAACTGACTTCCTATAAAGAATTATGGAAAGGGCGCTGCGTTCTTGAGTTAAAAATAATTTGTACCCTATAGTTTCTCTAAGGTTCCTCCCGTTTCTCACTTATTATCGTGCACTTGTTTTTCTCAGCATGTCGGAATTAGCAGTGACTTCCAATAAAGAATTATGAAAAAGGCGCTGTGTTCTTGAGTTAAAAATTATTAGTACCCTATAATTTCCCTAAGTTTCCTCTCGTCTTACCGTGCACTCGTTTTTCTCAGCAAGTCGGAGTTAGCAGTGACTTGCAATAAAGAATAAGCCTTCGCGATCCTCCTTCCCTTGGGACGAGGTGCCGTGGTGCTGGATCTCAAACTTCAGCAAACTGGAGGGCCTCGCACCGCCTCAGGGTCAGTGTTCCCACGTCCCACAACAATACCACGCACACAACTCGGCTTAAGATATTGGAAAATCCTTCACAACCATCGGGCTTTTGCTGGTTGTTCACCCTGAAAAATCATTGCTATGGGGTAACAACATGCAAAACACACCGTCATTTAAATTTTTGGTACTTCGTGATTTTATTTCGTCTTTTGTTCTTCTTCTCAAGATGTTTGTTTAAGTCTGTTTTTTTCCCCCTCTCATTATCTTAATTTCTTCCTTAGAAAGTATCCCACCTTTTCTTTCCTTTTTCTTTTCCCTTCTTCTGTTTAATTCTTTTTCCCCTTTCTTTTATCCAAACGATCTCTTTTTCTTCCCTCCTTTAGACGAACTATCACCCTTACTGGAAAACTTACTGGCATGGGCACTTTATCTTCCCTTTTTACCCTTCCTCTTCACTTAAGTTCTGTTCTTTCTCTCCTTTATTGAGTTAAATTGCTTCCTTTCCACCACCTAGTCCCTGCACGACTTCTACTACTACCCACCAACACGGTAACCACGTCTCTTCAGAACATCTTGAGCCTCTTCCTTCTCTCTCACCCTCCGTCCTGCGCTCTCAGGCCACCGATCCCTAAAACACGTCTCGAGCTACCACAGATCCCACCGAGTGTCTGGTGCTCCTGAATATTGACAGGTAACTTCACCACCGCAGCTATGTGTCAGGGAAGTTAAGGTGTGCAGTTACCGATAAGGACACAGCTGATCTGGAGTATTCGTGTCGCGGCGGGCCACTGGGAAGGTACATAGGTATTATAGGTCCTTATTCAGAAACACTCCTCTCTCTCACCACTACTATTTTCCCAGGTCACATAGAGTACAGGACGGGTTTCAGAGAGGGTTTCTCCTGTCAGTTATATAACAACCTTCTTTATTTGGCATTAGAATCGTAAAAACACTCCTGAAAACTTGTGGCACTTTAACTGGAGTCTTGGAAGAGTGGAGGTGCAGCGCTGAGATGTTTCTGAATATGGACGAGACTATATATGTGGCTGCTGGTGTTACTAGGCCGGAGCTATTTTTTTCTTTAATCCCTTTAGTATTAAGACGCCTCTTTATATTTATTTTGCTTATTATTTGTCGATCTTTTAGAGCTTCAGAAACTCATGGGGAGATTAAAGTAGTACAGAGTGTGGCCATTAATCTTTTGACGTTCAAAAACCCTCCTTAACACCAATGAAAGTGTCTTATCACACCAAAAACTCAAGGTAAAAATATGCTCCACTACGGAGGCTTAAATCAGGAGAAGCGCTATTGTCTTGTATATGTAGTGATATAATAAAAGTCAGTGAGAATTAAGTACTCATGGGATTTAAGAAGACACCTGATATAAGCAATACATTAAGAACGTGGCTCGAATAGGAGCTTATGTAAGGAATGTCTATGGAATTCAAACTTACATAAGAATAATACCTAACCAATTTCCGTAAAGATCAGGACAGGGAATGGTGGAGAGAGTTGCCTGGTTATTGTGGTCTTACATTGGATCACTTACAGTACCACTAATTCAGGCCATTGTACCTCGGCAGTTTTGTATCGTTGTGTATTGTCACTGCTTCAAACTAATGTACCTCGAAAGTGACTGGTTTTGTATTGTTGTGTATTGTCACTGCTTCAAACAAATGTACCTCGAAAGTGACTGGTTTTGTATTGGTTTGTATTGTCACTGCTTCAAACTAATGTACCTCGAAAGTGACTGGTTTTGTATTGGTTTGTATTGTCACTGCTTCAAACAAATGTACCTCGACAGTGACTGGTTTTGTATTGTTGTGTATTGTCACTGCTTCAAACTAATGTACCTCGAAAGTGACGGATTTTGTATCGTTGTGTATTGTCACTGCTTCAAACTAATGTACCTCGAAAGTGACGGATTTTGTATTGGTTTGTATTGTCACTGCTTCAAACTAATGTACCTCGAAAGTGACTGGTTTTGTATTGTGTATTGAAACATGTACCTCGAAAGTGACTCGTATTTTGTTGCTGTGTATTGTCACTACTTTAACTAATGTACCTCGACAGTGAGTGCTTTTGTATAAATATTCTGTTTCTCCCTCTCCTACGTACGGCGGTTCCCCGAAGCAGGGCAGAGTACGATTACTGTTTGTGAGGTTGTAGGGCGCCGAGTTTGGTGCCGCGGGGCCTCTGCGCGCTAAGTTATAATAGGTTATGAGTTGATGCCTCGCCTGAAGGTGTCTAGCTTAATTATTTACAGAATTGCTAACCTGCTTCTGTCTGCGTCTGTGTCTGTGTCTAGCAACGCGTGAGGTCAGTGCGGTGCAGCGTTGGAATGAGCCCTTAACACTCTTTACGGTCTGTAATTTCCCTTCAGTCCCACAATATCTAAGGAACGCTCACCCCAACACAAGTTTCGGGGTAAGTGTGTGTAAGTCTCTGTATTATTGGCGGGGTGAGGTGTGGCGCAGCGTTGGGGAATATCCTCTTACCAAACTTTATAAGACTAAATGTTTCCCTTCAATCCACAATATATGAGGAACACTCATCCCAGCACGAGTTTCGGGGTAGATTAGTGTTGTCTTCATCTTATTGGCGGAGTGAGGTGTGGCGCAGCGTTGGGGACTGTGCTTTTATCAGTGTTTATAGGACTAGATATATCCCCTTCAGTCCACAATATGCAAGGAACACTCAACCCATCACGAGTTTCAGGGTACGTGTGTGTTAGTCTTCGTCTTCGTGGCGTAGTGAGTTGTGGCGCAGTGTTGGGAAATATGCTTTTATCAGTGTTTATAAGACCAGATATTTCCCCTTCAGTCCACAATATCACTCATTCCCCACCGAGTCTCAGAACACGTCCGTCAATCTTGTAAACGACAAGGCTGTTCATGGAAAGAGCTGTTCAATTATATCAGCCTTTATCGTCTCCCTCGCAAGTGCAACCTGTGGCATTAAATAACTAGTCCAGGAGGGAGCCCCGCGTGTCGCAGCGCTGGTTCACGTCTTGCTCATCAATCACGGATACTTACACCTCGATTCGCTTTAATGCTTCGATATACATTAAGACGGCAATAATTTGGCTGGTATTTTTTGTATTTATTATCTAGAATATTTTGAACTGTACATCCTAACTTTACCTTTTTGTTCAATCGCTAAGTGGTGAATGAATTAAGGGGAGGTGGTGATGAACGTTATAGAGGATGTAACAAGGCTGACTGACATAACTAGCATTTTGTTAGTGTTTGAAATACACCGATGGGAAGAGAGATGACTTATGGTGATGAGTGGTGATAACCAGAAGTGTAATGAATGACAGTGACAATGACACTTTAGTGGTAATGATGATGGATGTGTGGATACTTCGTTGGTTGTAGCGGTCACTTTGCGTGGTTATGATGATGGTGATGATGGTGAAGGTGGTGGTCATAGTGGAAGTCAGTGGAAGTGTTACATAATTGTTGCAATGGTAGTAACAGTGACATTGGTAGAATAAATAACTTAGAAATGAAAGGAATGGAATGTCAAAGGAAGGGAAGGAGGAAGGAAAGAAGGATGCTGAGGTAATTAAAAGCAACGGAAACGGAAGCAGTGTATTTAGAGAGAGAGAGAGAGAGAGAGAGAGAGAGAGAGAGAGAGAGAGAGAGAGAGAGAGAGAGAGAGAGAGAGAGAGAAACCCTGATACTGTTACATGGTGAATCTCTTAATGAGTATTACAGCTCTAAACGTTTAACACTCCCTCCCCTCACAACCTTTTCCTCTCACCCTCCCCCATCCTCTCCCCTCACCCTCCCTCCCCCTCCGGCTCTCGCTTTGTGTTCCCCCCACGCCAGGAGCTTTTCACCCGTCGCAGCAACGATTTACAACCCAATAAACAAGCCGTGATTCCATTCCGCCGCATGGAAAACATTGGTTTCTAGTAGTGCCCGGATAGCGCTTGCCGTTAAATGCGAGGCTGTACAAGTATTCGTTTCCTGGACGTGGAAAGTTTGCCGCGTATGTTGTAGGGAAGTAATGGTGGGTGACTATGAGGTATATAACGCATGTCTGGTACCGATGTTGACGCAGTGCTTGAGTGTGTAAGGGGATCAGTACGTGTGTGTGGTAGATTGAGAAAAGGGTATGTTATGTTGTAGGGAAGTAACGGGGGGTGACTAAGAGGTAACGCATGTCTGGTACTGAATGTGACGTAGTATTTGAGTGTATAAGGAGATCAGTACGTGTGTGAGGGAGAGGAACTATACATGTGTGGGAAGGAGTTAGGGAGTATGGATATGTTGCAGAGAAGTATTACTAGATTAGGCAAGGCAAGGCAAGGTAGATGTAATGTAGTGTGTGTGTGTGTGTGTGTTTAAGCAAGAATGAAAGGCTGATGCGAGGAGGTAATACTGGATGAGGTAACCCTAGAAATAAACCTTTTGCGATGTAGCAGGTGTGTATAGGGAGGAATGAGGACCAGTATCTATGTGCTTGTCTGTGTGTGTGTGTGTGTGTGTGTGTGTGTACCTGGTCGTGTGCATCGATAGCCAGGTACAGCTGTGTAGGAAGACGGTCAGTAACAACAGCTCCCCATCCTGTCAAAGTGTGAATCCCTCCCATACACACTGACTGGATCGGGGGGAGGGTGGCGTGGGGGGAAGTCGTCGCCGCTGGCCAGGGACTATTAATACCGCGTCCTATTTCAGTCCATCAGGCGAGAGCGTCAAAGGTAGAAGGGGGGGAACTGTATATACTGTAAGGGTCACTTTGGCTTGGAAGGCGAAATTGTCGATAGAAATGTGTGTGTGTGTGTGTGTGTGTGTGTGTGTGTGTGTGTGTGTGTGTGTGTGTGTGTGTGTGTGTGTGTGTGTGTGTGTGTGTGTGTGTGTATTTGTGTTTGTGGCTCGGGGTGTCTGGATTATTAATGAGTATTGTCATGGTGTGTGTGTGTGTGTGTGTGTGTGTGTGTGTGTGTGTGTGTGTGTGTGTGTGTGTGTGTGTTATATCAAATATGCGTGAAATAACATCATCCACATAATCACCATCATCACTATTATTATCGTCTTTGTCATCATCCTCATCATCTTTACCATCTTCATTATTGTCGTCATAAGTACTTTTAATTCTTGGTGTTCATTTCTGTTGCAGGAAGAAATGAGTTAGTATCAAAATGACTCTAGCATTTTTTGATCATGTATTTTTCGAACCACAGTTTTGAGTCATAAGTTTTAATTTTCCCACGCAATTTTATTTATTTTACAATGCAAGGTAACTCGACAGATATATATGTTGCTTTTGTTCTCGTGTCGAGTTTCAGATGGCAAAATTATTGCACTTCGAAAATAACATTTCTATGAATATTTTATATTTTTTTACACGGACACCAAAATTCAACGTGATTTCTAAATGTTCAAGTTCTCTTCTCGTATGTATTCACTTTTGATTTTTTTTATGTAAGAGGGGGAAGCCGGCCAAGGGCAACAACAAAAAAAAAGAATAAATAAAAATAAATAGATAGATAATAAAATAAAATAAACTACTATAATGCCAATCTCCGGAAAGGGTAAAAGAATTAGCCGAAAGTCAGGGACAAATAAATGTCTTGAAACTTCCCTTTAAAATAGAGTAGAGTGATAGGAAGTTGGAAATACAGAGGCAGTGTGGAGTTCAGTTTTTCCATATGGATATTCTGTACTTCGTTTGTGTATGAATGGGAGAAGACTTAACCTTTTCCTCCTCTCTCAGTTCGTTTCCTCCAATCCCAAGCAACGTTGTTTTTTTTTTCTTCACAATATTTAGGGTTTACTTTTCTCTGAATTAGTTCGTCTATTTTTACTTTTTTCTCGTTTTTTTTTTCAGATTTATCATTGCGTAAACTGCTCACCTTTCTTGTTTTCCTCTTCCCCGTCCATCGTTTTCTATTTTACTAATCGCTTCCCGTTAGTCTTCATTTCCTGTTGTTTTCAGAAATATTTTTTTCTTTAGTTTCTTTCTCTGCTCCGTTCCCGCTGTTTTTTTTTTTTTTTTTTTTTTTTTTAGTCTCCTTCCTGGCTTCGCGTTTCCAGTTTTTTTCTCTTCAGTTTCCTGTGATGTTTTTTTTTTCTATTTGTCTCTTTTCGTCATTTATCGTTGCAAAATCAATCTCGATTATTTTATTTTTCAAGTTGAGTTTCTGATGTCGCATTCAATTTTGCTTTCCTTGCTTCCCTTCTTCCTCTCTTCCAGAACGTACGTATATATTTCCCTTCACTTCACTCCTTTCTTCTCTGCGCGTCCCTCTCCTCTTCAATTCCTTCTCATCTTCCTCCTCCTATTTTCCTCTCTCGCTTATCTTTGACATTTTCTTCTCACCCGTCGTAATATAAAGATATTTTTTTCTTATCTTCTCAGTATATAACTTTTCGCCTCAATTCTTTAGTTTCCTTCCTTCCATGGATTCCCTCTCTCTCTCTCTCTCTCTCTCTCTCTCTCTCTCTCTCTCTCTCTCTCTCTCT